>JASEVX010000013.1:5924954-5966867 GCA_031761405.1 Serripes groenlandicus
GTATTTTGACGGTCTTTTGTACTGACTCGATTCCAAGATCATGTGGTTGTTTGAATGGTATTTTAACGGTCTTTGTATGACTCGATTCCAAAGATCATGTGCTGTTTGAATAGTGTTTTAACAGTCTTTTGATATGACCTCGATTCCCTAGACCATGGTTTTTTGAATGGGTGTTTTAACAGTCCTTTGGTATGACTCGATTCCCTAGATCAGTGTGCTTGTTTGAATGGAGTTTTAAACGGTCTTTGGTATGACTCGATTCCCTAGATCATGTGCTTGTTTGAATGGTATTTTAACGGTCTTTGTATGACTCGATTTCCCTAGATCATGGCTTTGTTTTTACAGTCTTTGGTATGACTCGATTCCCTAGATCATGTAATTGTTTGATGGTGTTTTAACAGTCTTGGGTTTGACTCCGATTCCCTAGATCATAGTGCTTGTTTGAATGGTATGTTGAGGGTCTTTTGTATGACTCGATTCCCAAAGTCATGTGGTTTGTTTGAATGGTATTTTTACGGTCTTTGGTATGACTCGATTCCAAAGATCATGTGCTTGTTTGAATAGTGTTTTAACAGGTCTTTGATATGACTCGATTCCTAGACATGGGTATGTTTTGAATGTGTGTTTTTACTGTCCTTTGTGGTATGACTCGATACCCTAGATCATGTGCTTGTTTGAATGGTGTTTTAACGGTCCTTTGGTATGACTCGATTCCCTAGATCATGTGCTTTTTGAATGGTGTTTTAACGGTTTTTGGTATGACTCGATTCCCTAGATCACGTGCTTGTTGAATGGTATTTTAACGGTCTTTGGTATGACTCGATTCCCTAGATCATGGCTTGTTTGAATGATGTTTTAACAGTCTTTGGTATGACTCGATTCCCTAGATCATGTGCTTGTTTGAATGGTGTTTTAACAGTCCTTTTGGTATGACTCGATTCCCTAGATCACGTGCTTGTTGATGGTGTTTTAACGGTCTTTGTATGACTCGATTCCCTAGATCATGTGCTTGTTTGAATGGTGTTTCAACAGTCGTTGGTATGACTCGATTCCCTAGATCAATGTGCTTGTTTGATTGGTGTTTTAACAGTCCGTTCTGGTATGACTCGATTCCTAGATACTGTGCTTGTTTGAAATGGTGTTTTAGACGAGTATTTGGTATGACTCGATTCCCTAGATCATGTAATTGTTTGATGGTGTTTTAAACAGTCTTTGGTATGACTCTGAGTTCCCTAGATCATTGTGATTGTTTGAATGGTGCTTTAACAGTCGTTGATATGACTCGATTCCCTAGATCATGTGATTGTTTGAATGGTGTTTTAACAGTCGTTGGTATGACTCGATTCCCTAGACCATGTGATTGTTTTAAATGGTGCTTTAAACAGTCTTTGGTATGACTCGATTCCCTAAGACCATTTGCTTTTTATCATTGCCTAGTACTGGGATCATGAATAACGTCGGATAGAATGGACTGGGCTTTGAGCTCACAGCCCCTAGAGAGAGAGAGAGAAGAGAGAGAGAGAGAGAGAGAGAGAGGAGAGAAGAGTAGAGAGAGAGAGAGAGAGAGAGATGAGAGAGAGGGAGAGAGAGAGGAGTGAGGTGAGAGAGAGAGAGAAGAGAGAGGAGAGAGAGAGGAGAAGAGATGAGAGAGGAAGAGAGAGAGAGGAGAGAGAGAGAGAGAGAGGAGAGAGAGAGGAGGGAGAGAGAGAGAGAGAGAGAAAGAAAAAAAAGAGACAGAGAGAGACAGAGAGAGACAGAGAGAGAGAGAGAGCGAGAGAGAGAGAAAGAGAGACATACAGACAGACAGACAGACAGAGACAGATAACGAAGAGAGCGAGATGAGTATATGTAAAGGCACAGCAGATTTTAGATAATGATAAACATGTACGTGTCCCCTATCAGAGTACTTACGCGAAACGAAAAAGAAAAAGTACTCAATCAGAGAGATGTCAATGCAAAGTGCATGTGCCACTGCATATACTCCCGTAAGATATATAAATGTATGACACATCAGAACACAGGAACACATATTTGTAAGACCGACTGTCAAGAGTCGTCTGCTACAGAACTTCTGTTAAACATTTTCCACATACATACGCTTGCTGATGCCTCTGCTGCAGACACCTTTGGAAAACATTGTGACAACAGGAGGTACTGCTCACAACTGCTTCAGTGTAATGTTATACTTTCATTAACAGACAGACAGACAGACTGTGTGAGCAATAATACGTTAGGAAGGTACAGTCTTAAATACCACAACATTATTAACATGATCGAATTTAAACATTAAAATTACAACATATTTGTACACTCTTTCTATGATAATGCTCGATGGTGTAGAGGTAGAGCGTGCGCTTCGGATGCGGGGGCTCGCGCGTTCGATCCCCGTTCGGGTCTTAAAACATTTAAATTGGTAGAAATATATTTCCCTCCTTAGCACTTACGGTTTATAGCTTGACGACAGGAATCGCCGTTATATAACTAAACAATGGTTGAAACTGGATGATTAAATCATTTCCTAAATGAAAAGTTCCCATGATACGTTGGTGTGTTACTTAAAATAACTAGTGACCTTCCCCATGAGATTATATGTATATAAATAACTTATGACTCATCAAGGTAACCCAGTACAAAAAAGGGGGGTCCAACGTGGCGCTTTAATATGTAGTGATAGACTGGTGAACTATAACCTACCACGAGATTGTATTCATGAGAGCGTCAGCCTCGAGACCATATGTATAAATTGTGGTTGTACGCCGTTTTCAACGCTATTTCAGTTATATCACGGCGATAGTTCACTTATTCGTGATCCCTAGTAATAATAGGCTAGAAAATGTGCCTTGCCAAAGGGCACTCCACAATGACCGTCGTGCCAAGACTAAGGATCGAATCCGGGACTAAGTCTTGATTGCCGGTCAGATCAATCCAAAACATGGTTGAAATATCGGTCAGGGTTGCGTGGATAATGACCAAGTTACAAGCAGTATTGTAATTCATTCAGGAACCGTCCTGCGAGAAAACAACATTATGGCCTTTGAGTAATGTATCGACTCATATCAGCCTGCGCAGTCCGTGCAGACTGACTGGGCCGACACATTCCATCTCAGGGGGATATAGGTATAGATAAATGAATCCTGAAACAGAAAATCCGCAGAAGGCGAAAAGTGTCTGTCCGGGTTAGCCTGCGTGGCATGCGTAGGCTGATCTAGGTCGATACCTTCGCGAAGTCAATAATGTTTGTTTTCTCGTGGAACAGATCATATGCAAGGGATCCTACCTTCTGATTGTGATAAAACTCATGTACGCATAGTTTGACCTACGGTATGTAATGTAATCTACTTCCTGCTAAGCTGTTTACATTAAACATAAGTTATTTTAGAGGAATGCAACTTATATTAATCTAGATAATAACAATAGTAAGCATAAATATCGTAGAAATTACTTACCCCAGTTTGACGATCAAGTGGAAATAACACAGACAAGTCGGGTACTTATTAACGTTGTAGGAATATATTTCGGTTATGCTTCGTTAAAACCGACACTGACATTGATTGTCCATTAAATAATTGATTTATGTACAGGGAGCGAATCCTGTAGTATGAGTCGGGTAGATTTCTCTAAAGAGTAACTTCCCTTTAATCGATTTTTTGTTTGACTATGTCATTGCATCATGTCATTGTTGCTGTCTGATAACTATTAATGAGCCGTCCCGCGAGAAAACCAACATTATGGCCTCTGCGTAATGTATCGAGCCAGATCAGCCTGCACAGTCCGCGCAGACTAATCCGGACCGACACATTCCGTCTCAGGGGGATAAAGGTATAGAGTAATGATTCCTGAAACAGAGAATCCACTGGATGCGAAAAGTATATATCTGAGTAAGCCTGCAAGGCATGGTTATGCTGATCCGGATCGATATTTTACGCAGAGACCACAATTTTGGTTTTCTCGTGGGACGGCTCATTTGATTTTTTTGTTGGTTGGGTTTGAGTAGGGTGTTACGCCTCTTGCAACCGTATTCCACTTGTATCACGTCGTTTCGTGTGTAATTGACTAGTTCATACGGTTTTTATGTATCCATTCACCGATGCATCACTCGTAATACTACCCACTCAACCCTGAGCGCCAATGAGAAATGGTATCGTTGCCAATTCAAGAGTCTTTAGAGTGACCCTACTGGAGATTGAACCCTGCTGTCCCGCTCCCAATGCGGACGCTCTTACCACTATACCGTGAGACGGCCAAGCAATTCTCTTAGACACGACTGTTTGAACATTAATACAGGATGGAATGTCAGTTTTTCAGAACTTGATTAGTTGTATGTATCATACATTGAAAAGAGTCAGACAAAATACTGTCAAATTAAATCCCCGTTACAAAGTGGGAAAAGGGGAGTACAATTTTTTGTTTTCGTAAGAAGAGGTAACAATTTTTTTTTTATATTAATGTATGTTTGGTCAAGTTGTAGATCGTCCGCCAAGTGCTTTGAGGTCCCGGGATCGATCCCTGGCTGGGTAAAACTAAACCCTTTTTATAATGGTGGTAATGACTTTCCCAAAGTGGTGCTCAGGAATGTGGGGTTAGTATTTTGAATGACTGACCCGCTGGTGTCAGGGTAAATGGACCAGTATTACTGGTAACTTACCGAGGAATCGCTGTGATAGAACTGACTGGCTGGTGTCAATGTAAATAGACCAGTAGTACTGGTAACTTACAGAGTAAACGCGGGGATAGAACTGACTGGCTGGTTTCAAGGTAAATAGACCAGTAGTACTGGTAACTTACCCAGGAAACGCTGTGAAAGAACTGCCTAGCTGGTATCAGGGTAAATGGACCAGTATTACTGGTAACTTACCGACGAATCGCTGTGATAGAACTGAATGGCTGGTGTCACGGTAAATGGACCAGTAGTACTCGTAACTTACCGAGTAAACGTTGTGATAGAACTGACTGGCTGGTATCAGGGTAAATGGACCAGTAGTACTGGTAACTTACCGAGTAAACGTTGTGATAGAACTGACTGGCTGGTATCAGGGTAAATGGACCAGTAGTACTGGTAACTTACCGAGTAAACGTTGTGATAGAACTGACTGGCTGGTATCAGGATAAATGGACCAGTAGTACTGGTAACTTACCGAGTAAACGTTGTGATAGAACTGACTGGCTGGTATCAGGATAAATGGACCAGTAGTACTGATAACTTACAGAGGAAACGCTGTGATAGAACTGACTGGCTGGTATCAGGATAAATGGACCAGTAGTACTGGTAACTTACCGAGGAATCGCTCTGATAGAACTGACTGGCTGGTATCAGGATAAATGGACCAGTAGTACTGGTAACTTACCGAGTAAACGCTGTGATAGAACTGACTGGCTGGTATCAGGATAAATGGACCAGTAGTACTGGTAACTTACCGAGTAAACGCTGTGATAGAACTGACTGGCTGGTATCAGGGTAAATGGACCAGTAGTACTGGTAACTTACCGAGGAATCGCTCTGATAGAACTGACTGGCTCGTATCAGGGTAAATGGACCAGTAGTACTGGTAACTTACCGAGTAAACGTTGTGATAGAACTGACTGGCTGGTATCAGGGTAAATGGACCAGTAGTACTGGTAACTTACCGAGGAATCGCTCTGATAGAACTGACTGGCTGGTATCAGGGTAAATGGACCAGTAGTACTGGTAACTTACCGACGAATCGCTGTGATAGAACTGACTGGCTGGTATCAGGGTAAATGGACCAGTAGTACTGGTAACTTACCGAGGAATCGCTCTGATAGAACTGACTGGCTGGTATCAGGGTAAATGGACCAGTAGTACTGGTAACTTACCGAGTAAACGTTGTGATAGAACTGACTGGCTGGTATCAGGGTAAATAGGCCAGTAGTACTGGTAACTTACCGAGGAAACGCTGTGATAGAACTGACTGGCTGGTGTCAGGGTAAATGGACCAGTAGTACTGGTAACTTACCGAGTAAACGTTGTGATAGAACAGACTGGATGGTGTCAGGGTAAATGGACCAGTAGTACTGGTAACTTACCGAGTAAACGTTGTGATAGAACTGACTGGCTGGTATCAGGGTAAATGGACCAGTAGTACTGGTAACTTACCGAGTAAACGTTGTGATAGAACTGACTGGCTGGTATCAGGATAAATGGACCAGTAGTATTGGTAACTTACCGAGTAAACGTTGTGATAGAACTGACTGGCTGGTGTCAGGATAAATGGACCAGTAGTACTGGTAACTTACCGAGTAAACGCTGTGATAGAACTGACTAGCTGGTGTCAGGGTAAATGGACCAGTAGTACTCGTAACTTACCGAGGAAACTCTGTGATAGAACTGACTGGCTGGTATCAGGGTAAATGGACCAGTAGTACTCGTAACTTACCGACGAATCGCTGTGATAGAACTGACTGGCTGGTGTTAGGGTAAATGGACCAGTATTACTGGTAACTTACCGACGAATCGCTGTGATAGAACTGACTGGCTGGTATCAGGGTAAATGGACCAGTAGTACTGGTAACTTACCGAGGTATAGCTGTGATAGAACTGACTGGTTGGTGTCAGGGTAAATGGACCAGTATTACTGGTAACTTACCGAGTAAACGCTGTGATAGAAATGACTGGCTGGTATCAGGGTAAATGGACCAGTAGTACTGGTAACTTACCGAGTAAACGTTGTGATAGAACTGACTGGTTGGTGTCAGGGTAAATGGACCAGTAGTACTGGTAACTTACCGAGTAAACGCTGTGATAGAACTGACTGGCTGGTGTCAGGGTAAATGGACCAGTAGTACTGGTAGCTTACCGAGTAAACGTTGTGATATAACTGACTGGCTGGTGTCAGGGTAAATGGACCAGTAGTACTGGTAACTTACCGAGTAAACGCTGTGATAGAACTGACTGGCTGGTGTCAGGGTAAATGGACCAGTAGTACTGGTAACTTACCGAGTAAACGTTGTGATAGAACTGACTGGCTGGTATCAGGGTAAATGGACCAGTAGTACTGGTAACTTACCGAGTAAACGTTGTGATAGAACTGACTGGCTGGTATCAGGGTAAATGGACCAGTAGTACTGGTAACTTACCGAGTAAACGCTGTGATAGAACTGACTGGCTGGTATCAGGGTAAATGGACCAGTAGTACTGGTAACTTACCGAGTAAACGTTGTGATAGAACTGACTGGCTGGTGTCAGGGTAAATGGACCAGTAGTACTGGTAACTTACCGAGTAAACGCTGTGATAGAACTGACTGGCTGGTATCAGGGTAAATGGACCAGTAGTACTGGTAACTTACCGAGTAAACGTTGTGATAGAACTGACTGGCTGGTATCAGGGTAAATGGACCAATAGTACTGGTAACTTACCGAGTAAACATTGTGATAGAACTGACTGTCTGGTATCAGGGTAAATGGACCAGTAGTACTGGTAACTTACCGAGTAAACGTTGTGATAGAACTGACCGGCTGGTATCACGGTATATGGACCAGTAGTACTGGTAACTTACCGAGTAAACGCTGTGATAGAACTGACTGGCTGGTATCAGGGTAAATGGACCAGTAGTACTGGTAACTTACCGAGTAAACGCTGTGATAGAACTGACTGGCTGGTATCAGGGTAAATGGACCAGTAGTACTGGTAACTTAACGAGTAAACGTTGTGATAAAACTGACTGACTGGTATCAGGGTAAATGGACCAGTAGTACTGGTAACTTACCGAGTAAACGTTGTGATAGAACTGACTGGCTGGTATCAGGGTAAATGGACCAGTAGTACTGGTAACTTACCGAGTAAACGTTGTGATAGAACTGACTGGCTGGTATCAGGGTAAATGGACCAGTAGTACTGGTAACTTACCGAGTAAACGTTGTGATAGAACTGACTGGCTGGTATCAGGGTAAATGGACCAGTAGTACTGGTAACTTACCGAGTAAACGTTGTGATAGAACTGACTGGCTGGTATCAGGGTAAATGGACCAGTAGTACTGGTAACTTACCGAGTAAACGTTGTGATAGAACTGACTGGCTGGTATCAGGATAAATGGACCAGTAGTACTGGTAACTTACCGAGTAAACGTTGTGATAGAACTGACTGGCTGGTATCAGGATAAATGGACCAGTAGTACTGGTAACTTACCGAGTAAACGTTGTGATAGAACTGACTGGCTGGTATCAGGATAAATAGACCAGTAGTACTGGTAACTTACCGAGTAAACGTTGTGATAGAACTGACTGGCTGGTATCAGGATAAATGGACCAGTAGTACTGGTAACTTACCGAGTAAACGTTGTGATAGAACTGACTGGCTGGTATCAGGGTAAATGGACCAGTAGTACTGGTAACTTACCGAGTAAACGTTGTGATAGAACTGACTGGCTGGTATCAGGATAAATGGACCAGTAGTACTGGTAACTTACCGAGTAAACGCTGTGATAGAACTGACTGGCTGGTATCAGGATAAATGGACCAGTAGTACTGGTAACTTAACGAGTAAACGCTGTGATAGAACTGACTGGTTGGTGTCAGGGTAAATGGACCAGTAGTACTGATAGCTTACCGAGGAATCGCTGTGATAGAACTGACTGGCTGGTATCAGGATAAATGGACCAGTAGTACTGGTAACTTACCGAGTAAACGTTGTGATAGAACTGACTGGCTGGTATCAGGGTAAATGGACCAGTAGTACTGGTAACTTACCGAGTAAACGTTGTGATAGAACTGACTGGCTGGTATCAGGGTAAATGGACCAGTAGTACTGGTAACTTACCGAGTAAACGTTGTGATAGAACTGACTGGCTGGTGTCAGGGTAAATGGACCAGTAGTACTGGTAACTTACCGAGTAAACGCTGTGATAGAACTGACTGGCTGGTATCAGGGTAAATGGACCAGTAGTACTGGTAACTTACCGAGTAAACGCTGTGATAGAACTGACTGGCTGGTATCAGGGTAAATGGACCAGTAGTACTGGTAACTTACCGAGTAAACATTGTGATAGAACTGACTGGCTGGTATCAGGGTAAATGGACCAGTAGTACTGGTAACTTACCGAGTAAACGTTGTGATAGAACTGACTGGCTGGTATCACGGTATATGGACCAGTAGTACTGGTAACTTACCGAGTAAACGCTGTGATAGAACTGACTGGCTGGTATCAGGGTAAATGGACCAGTAGTACTGGTAACTTACCGAGTAAACGTTGTGATAGAACTGACTGGCTGGTGTCAGGGTAAATGGACCAGTAGTACTGGTAACTTACCGAGTAAACGTTGTGATAAAACTGACTGACTGGTATCAGGGTAAATGGACCAGTAGTACTGGTAACTTACCGAGTAAACGTTGTGATAGAACTGACTGGCTGGTATCAGGGTAAATGGACCAGTAGTACTGGTAACTTACCGAGTAAACGTTGTGATAGAACTGACTGGCTGGTATCAGGGTAAATGGACCAGTAGTACTGGTAACTTACCGAGTAAACGTTGTGATAGAACTGACTGGCTGGTATCAGGGTAAATGGACCAGTAGTACTGGTAACTTACCGAGTAAACGTTGTGATAGAACTGACTGGCTGGTATCAGGGTAAATGGACCAGTAGTACTGGTAACTTACCGAGTAAACGTTGTGATAGAACTGACTGGCTGGTATCAGGGTAAATGGACCAGTAGTACTGGTAACTTACCGAGTAAACGCTGTAATAGAACTGACTGGCTGGTATCAGGATAAATGGACCAGTAGTACTGGTAACTTACCGAGTAAACGCTGTAATAGAACTGACTGGCTGGTATCAGGATAAATGGACCAGTAGTACTGGTAACTTACCGAGTAAACGCTGTAATAGAACTGACTGGCTGGTATCAGGATAAATGGACCAGTAGTACTGGTAACTTACCGAGTAAACGTTGTGATAGAACTGACTGGCTGGTATCAGGATAAATAGACCAGTAGTACTGGTAACTTACCGAGTAAACGCTGTAATAGAACTGACTGGCTGGTATCAGGATAAATGGACCAGTAGTACTGGTAACTTACCGAGTAAACGCTGTAATAGAACTGACTGGCTGGTATCAGGATAAATGGACCAGTAGTACTGGTAACTTACCGAGTAAACGTTGTGATAGAACTGACTGGCTGGTATCAGGATAAATAGACCAGTAGTACTGGTAACTTACCGAGTAAACGTTGTGATAGAACTGACTGGCTGGTATCAGGATAAATGGACCAGTAGTACTGGTAACTTACCGAGTAAACGTTGTGATAGAACTGACTGGCTGGTATCAGGGTAAATGGACCAGTAGTACTGGTAACTTACCGAGTAAACGCTGTAATAGAACTGACTGGCTGGTATCAGGATAAATGGACCAGTAGTACTGGTAACTTACCGAGTAAACGCTGTAATAGAACTGACTGGCTGGTATCAGGATAAATGGACCAGTAGTACTGGTAACTTACCGAGTAAACGCTGTAATAGAACTGACTGGCTGGTATCAGGATAAATGGACCAGTAGTACTGGTAACTTACCGAGTAAACGCTGTAATAGAACTGACTGGCTGGTATCAGGATAAATGGACCAGTAGTACTGGTAACTTACCGAGTAAACGCTGTGATAGAACTGACTGGCTGGTATCAGGGTAAATGGACCAGTAGTACTGGTAACTTACCGAGTAAACGTTGTGATAGAACTGACTGGCTGGTGTCAGGGTAAATGGACCAGTAGTACTGATAGCTTACCGAGGAATCGCTGTGATAGAACTGACTGGCTGGTGTCACGGTAAATGAACCAGTAGTACTGGTAACTTACCGAGTAAACGCTGTGATAGAACTGACTGGCTGGTATCAGGGTAAATGGACCAGTAGTACTGGTAACTTACCGAGTAAACGCTGTAATAGAACTGACTGGCTGGTATCAGGATAAATGGACCAGTAGTACTGGTAACTTACCGAGTAAACGCTGTGATAGAACTGACTGCCTGGTATCAGGGTAAATGGACCAGTAGTACTGGTAACTTACCGAGTAAACGTTGTGATAGAACTGACTGGCTGGTATCAGGGTAAATAGACCAGTAGTACTGGTAACTTACCGAGGAATCGCTGTGATAGAACTGACTGGCTGGTGTCAGAGTAAATGGACCAGTAGTACTGGTAACTTACCGAGTAAACGTTGTGATAGAACTGACTGGCTGGTATCAGGGTAAATGGACCAGTAGTACTGGTAACTTACAGAGGAATCGCTGTGATAGAACTGACTGGCTGGTGTCAGAGTAAATGGACCAGTAGTACTGGTAACTTACAGAGGAATCGCTGTGATAGAACTGACTGGCTGGTGTCAGGGTAAATGGACCAGTATTACTGGTAACTTACCGAGTAAACGTTGTGATAGAACTGACTGGCTGGTATCAGGGTAAATGGACCAGTAGTACTGATAGCTTACCGAGGAATCGCTGTGATAGATCTGAAATATGTCTAAAGGCTTTGTACCGCATTGTGACAATAACGACAAGATATAGTTTGGATCACATTGCTTTATAGATTAAACCTAAGAGCACTCTATTGTATCAATAGATCAAATCCACCCTTAACATATAAATTAACATGTTCAATACTTTTTCTATAGTATGGTAACCTCATGGGAAAAGTAACATTACAGCGTCTTCTTAATAATTCTGTCTTTTCTAAATTGATCAATAATATGTTGATATTTAATATACCTTGACAGATGATTTGTTCTATTTTATAGCCATTTTAACCCTTTCCCACCTGCGAGACGCATTTTGACACAATAGTAGTAGACGACTTTTAAAAACATTGTGACCAAAGGTGAAATTGCTCATGATGACCAATTTCTCCTTTGGCCACAATGTTTTCAATTTTATTTAACAATTAAGCTATCTTTTATGGAGAATTTTCAGGTTTTTGTCACTATGTTTTCAAAGTCGTCTGCTGCAGATTCGTTTTAGTGAGGGAAATGGTTAAATATAGTCAAAGGGAATGTAAAATCGATATATTTATTGGAGATAGCTACATGTTTATCAATCTGTTTACCCCGAACGTCCCTTAAACCCGGTCAACTTTCCAAGGTCATGCTTTGTCGCAAAACAAGAAACACATTAAAAAAGGTACACAATACAGGCACATTTATTTATTTCCAAATCCTTTCCGATATACTGTAAATCTGTTGAAGACGATTTAGAAAACATATTGGTATCATGAATAATCTCCATACATAACATTTTAATTATAACTAGAATTGAATAAATTGTGGCAAAAGAGGAAAAGCTTATTATGAGATTTCTTTTTTTGCCACAATATTTTCAAATGTCGCCTGTCACTGAGGCGTTGGAAAGCGTGTGTATGAGGGAAAGTGTTAAAATGGATTGGATAAATTGTGAGAAACTACGAATTCATTATAGTTTAATGATTATTTTTGCCTTTCTCATATTGTTATCGAAATGTTTTGCTAAGGTGTCATTTTGTTTTGCATATTGTCGGATATCAAACAGATTTTTAAAATATCAAATCGAGTCAAGGTTTAAAAGTTTGAACCTATATCCCAAGATAGAATATATAATCTATCAAGCCTGGGACTATTATTAGTAGTCCCAGATTAAGGTTATGGGTGACCTTGAATTGATTTTTATCGGGTCGCCATTTTCACCAATGTTTCAGTCACATCAGGACGGTCAGTTCACTTACTCATTGTTCGTGGTATTTTCAATACATAACTCCATACACAAGTCTGTCAATGTAAATGGCTTCTTTCCCATATAAACTCTTAGCCGATTTGGTTGAATACGACTGACGCTACTAGCCTTATTCACTCCCTTATGTCAAATGTCGATAAATAAGGTCAGCCAAGCTTGGGCTCAAACTCATAGTCCCTGGATTGACAGCCCGCGTCGTAAGAGTCTACCTGGCTCGACCGGCTCTACCGGGGATCTAGAAACTATTACTTGACGATTTTGACCTGAATCTAGTTCTGTACTAAATTAATATGACCCCGTCCATGAAAACATCTGATAGTTGACTTTTGTAAACGGTGTTAATACCAAACCAGCCTGAGCCATATCTACAGCATTCACATGCATATTTTACTAACGTAAGCCTTGTTACATGTGTTACTAAGGTAAACCTTGCTACATATATTACTAACGTAAGCCTTGTTACATGTGTTACTAAGGTAAACCTTGCTACATATATTACTAACGTAAACATTATTACATGTGTTACTAAGGTGAACCTTGTTACATATATTACTAACGTAAGCCTTGTAACATGTGTAACTACGGTAAACCATGCTACATATATTACTAACTTAAACCTTGTTACATGTGTTACTAAGGTAAACATTTTTACATGTGTTATTCAGGGAAACCTTGCTACATATATTATTAACGTAAATATTGTAACATGTGTTACTAAGGTAAACCTTTCTACGTGTATTACTAACGTAAGACTTGTTACATGTGTTACTAAGGTAAACCTTGCTACTTAAATAACTAACGTAAACATTGTTATATGTATTACTCACATAAATCTTATTAAGTGTATAACTGACGTAAACCTTGTTACATGTATAACTGACGTAAACTTGCTACATGTATAACTAACGTAAACCTTGTTATATGTATTACTAACGTAAACCTTGTTACATGTATAACTAATGTATACCTTGTTACATGTATTACTAACGTAAATCTTGTTACATGTATAACTAAGGTTAACTTGTTATATGTATTACTAACGTAAATCTTGTTACATGTATAAATAAGGTTAACCTTGTTATATGTATTACTAACGTAAATCCTTGTTATATGTAATACTAAGGTAAATCTTCTTAAGTGTATAACTAACGTTAACCTTGTTACATGTATTATTAACGTAAACCTTGTTACATGTATTACTAACGTAAACCTGGGTTATATGTATTACTTACGTTAACCTTGTTAAATGTATTACTAACGTAAATCTTGTTACGTGTATTACTAACGTAAATCTTGTTACATGTATTACTAACGTAAACCTTGTTACATGTATAACAAACGTAAACCTTGTTACATGTATAACAAACGTAAACCTTGTTAAATGTATTACTAACGTAAACCTTGTTACGTGTATTACTAACGTAAATCTTGTTACGTGTATTAGTAGCGTAAATATTGTTACGTGTATTACTAACGTAAACCTTGTTATATATATTACTTACGTAAACCTTGTTATATATATTACTTACGTAAACCTTGTTAAATGTATTACTAACGTAAATCTTGTTACGTGTATTAGTAACGTAAATATTGTTACATGTATTACTAACGTAAACCTTGTTACATGTATAACTAACGTAAACCTTGTTACATGTATTACTAACGTAAACCTTGTTACATGTATTACTAACGTAAACATTGTTACATGTTTTACTAACTTATACCTTGTTACGTGTATTACAAACGTAAATCTTCCTAAGTGTATAACTAACGTAAACCACGTTACATGTATTACTAACGTAAACATTGTTACATGTTTTTCTAACTTATAAATATAAACACTTATACACTTATAAATAAATAAATAAATAAATGTATTTCTAACGTAAACCTTGTTAAATGTAAAACTAAAGTAAACATTGTTACATGTATAACTAAACTAAACATTGTTACATGTATTACTAACGTAAATCTTCTTAAGTGTATTACTATGGTTAACCTTGTTAAATGTTTGACTCCCTTAAACCTTGTAAAATTTAATACTAACGTAAACCTTGTTACATGTATAACTAACTAAAACCTTGTTACATGTATAACTAACTAAAAGCTTGTCACATGCATTACTTAAGTAAACCTTGTTACATGCATTACGTAAGTAAACCTTGTTACATGCATTACTTAAGTAAACCTTGTTACGTGTACTACATGTACTAACGTAATCCATTTACACATATTACCAGCGATAACATGGTTACATGTGTTACTAACGAAAACGTAGTAATATGTATTAGTAAACCTTGTTAAATGTATTACTAACGTAAATCTTGTTATATGTATTACACTAACGTAAATCTTGTTACGTGTATTACTAACGAAAACGTAGTAATATGTATTACTAGCGTATACCTTATTATATCTATTACTGACGTAAACCTTGTTATATGTATTAATAACGTAAACCTTGAGATATGTATTACTAACGTAAATCCTGTTGCGTGTATTTCTAGCGTATACCTTGTTATATGTATTACTAACGTAAACCTTGCTATATGTATTACTAACGTATACCTTGTTACATGTATTACTAGCGTATACATTGTTATATGTATTACTAACGTAAACCTTGTTATATGTATTACTAACGTATACCTTGTTACATGTATTACTAACGTAAACCTTGTTATATGTATTACTAGCATATACCTTGTTATATGTATTACTAACGTAAACCTTGTTATATGTATTACTAGCGTAAACCTTGTTATATGTATTACTAACGTAAACCTTGTTATATGTATTACTAACGTATACCTTGTTAAATGTATTACTAACGTAAATCTTGTTACGTGTATTAGTAACGTAAATATTGTTACATGTATTACTAACGTAAACCTTGTTACATGTATAACTAACGTAAACCTTGTTACATGTATTACTAACGTAAACCTTGTTACATGTATTACTAACGTAAACATTGTTACATGTTTTACTAACTTATACCTTGTTACGTGTATTACAAACGTAAATCTTCCTAAGTGTATAACTAACGTAAACCACGTTACATGTATTACTAACGTAAACATTGTTACATGTTTTTCTAACTTATAAATATAAACACTTATACACTTATAAATAAATAAATAAATAAATGTATTTCTAACGTAAACCTTGTTAAATGTATAACTAAAGTAAACATTGTTACATGTATAACTAAACTAAACATTGTTACATGTATTACTAACGTAAATCTTCTTAAGTGTATTACTATGGTTAACCTTGTTAAATGTTTGACTCCCTTAAACCTTGTAAAATTTAATACTAACGTAAACCTTGTTACATGTATAACTAACTAAAACCTTGTTACATGTATAACTAACTAAAAGCTTGTCACATGCATTACTTAAGTAAACCTTGTTACATGCATTACGTAAGTAAACCTTGTTACATGCATTACTTAAGTAAACCTTGTTACGTGTACTACATGTACTAACGTAATCCATTTACACATATTACCATCGATAACATGGTTACATGTGTTACTAACGAAAACGTAGTAATATGTATCACTAACGTAAACCTTGTTAAATGTATTACTAACGTAAATCTTGTTATATGTATTACACTAACGTAAATCTTGTTACGTGTATTACTAACGAAAACGTAGTAATATGTATTACTAGCGTATACCTTATTATATCTATTACTGACGTAAACCTTGTTATATGTATTAATAACGTAAACCTTGAGATATGTATTACTAACGTAAATCCTGTTGCGTGTATTTCTAGCGTATACCTTGTTATATGTATTACTAACGTAAACCATGCTATATGTATTACTAACGTATACCTTGTTACATGTATTACTAGCGTATACATTGTTATATGTATTACTAACGTAAACCTTGTTATATGTATTACTAACGTATACCTTGTTACATGTATTACTAACGTAAACCTTGTTATATGTATTACTAGGATATACCTTGTTATATGTATTACTAACGTAAACCTTGTTATATGTATTACTAGCGTAAACCTTGTTATATGTATTACTAACGTAAACCTTGTTATATGTATTACTAACGTATACCTTGTTACATGTATTACTAACGTAAACCTTTTTATGTGTATAAATAGAGTATACCTTGTTATATGTATTACTAACGTAAAACCTTGTTATATGTATTACTAGCGTATACCTTGTTATATGTATTACTAACGTAAACCTTGTTATATGTATTACAAACGTATACCTTGTTACATGTATTACTAACGTAAACCTTTTTATGTGTATAACTAGAGTATACATTGTTATATGTATTACTAACGTAAAACCTTGTTATATGTATTACTAACGTAAACCTTGTTATATGTATTACTAGCGTATACCTTGTTATATGTATTACTAACGTAAACCTTGTTATATGTATTACTAACGTATACCTTGTTACATGTATTACTAACGTAAACCTTGGTATATGTATTACTAGCGTATACCTTGTTATATGTATTACTAACGTAAACCTTGTTATATGTATTACTAACGTATACCTTGTTATATGTATTACTAACGTAAACCTTGTTATATGCATTACTAACGTATACCTTGTTACATGTATTACTAACGTATACCTTGTTATATGTATTACTAACGTAAACCTAGTTATATGTATTACACTAACGTAAACATTGTTACATACATTACTTACGTACATATTGCTATGTGTATTACTAACGTAAACCTTGTTACATGTGTTATTAACTTAAACCTTGCGACAAGTGGCACTTGTCTCACACCAATGGGTTGATATTCTATTATAAAAAGCAGCCAGTTGCCGTGAAGGACTGCTGTGTGGAGTACTGATGTGAGAAAGCCAGGAAACACATGTAAGTCAACTGGGCGTCGTCATATGACTGACAAATTGCTGAAGACGGCAATAATCCCAATATCAATCAATCGATATGAAACGATTTGACGAGCATTTCGTAACAATGTACAGGTCATAATTTGAGCCGTCCCGCGAGAACCCCAACAAAATGGCCTCTACGTAATGTACCGCGCAGTCCGCGCAGTCCGCGCAGACTGATCCGAGCCGACACACTCCGTCTCATGGGGATAGAGGTATGGAGTAATGATTCCTGAAACGGAAAATCCACAGGAAGCGAAAAGTGTCTATCCGGGTAAGCCTGCGCGGCATTCTAAGGCTGATCCGGATCGATACTTTACGCAGAGTCAACAATGTCGGTTTTCTCGCGGGACGGCTCAGATTATACACGTTTATTATGACCACGATATTTTGTTTACATTCGTATGAATTCCGATGTGTTTACATTCAGGTGTTCCACAAAACTCGATATTGGAAAAGTAGCGTACGCTCAATGATAAAGCAGAACTAATCGGGTGTAGTGTCAATAGTTTTTTACACGTTTATAACGAAAACAAGTAGGATCTTGTAATCTCATTATATACGCATACATAATGTATATACTATAGACAGTAATACACCTTGTATGGTATTGGATTTGCTATAACCATTAAAGACTTGACAGAAAAACTTCGACCATTATCTGTGACAGTGTTCGTGTGTGTAACTAACTTTATATAGGAAATGATGTTCAGATAACAGAGAAATATAACATAATTTGATCGGAAAAGAATATATTTTTAAACGAGAAAAAAGGAGTATTGCCCCAATATATTTGGATTAATAGGCCGATTACACTGAAAGTTCACAATGGTAAGACTATTTAACCTACTCATAAAGTTTCCTCAAACTGATAGACTTTGAATTAATGAGCGTTTAATGTATAGCATGTATCCCTCTATGCATCGATCTAATAATGCATTATTAGGTCATTGCTCTATACTAATATTCATATACTAACAACTGTTGTAAAGTATGAGGGTGACTAACAAAGTGTTAACAAAATGAGACTATTTTACATGATAGGCCAATCTTATTCTACTATCTATAGGTTCAAGTTCTTTATTCATTTGCATAAAATTTACATGTTGTTGCAAAATGTACAGAATAAGCATTTGTAAATTTAATACATTTAGAATAGATTAAATAAATGACACGTGATACGTATAAATATATATGAGAAAAGTGTTATTAATCTGAGTATACGTAAAACTAAATTAAGATTGATTTATTGTTCTATGAATTTAAATATAACGCATACTTTGCTGTGTAATAGAAAGTAGATTGTATAGAGAAACAATGTCTTAATTATTGGATCAATATAACACAGTTCGATTACACAGGTGAACATATCCAGATGTCTATAGATAAATGGAGTAAACCACTCCGTCACCTCATTTTGTATCTGTCTGACTAAAACCTATGTTGTGGGTGCTCCGAAGAATCGCCCAACTGAGACAAGTCTTTTGGGCACCCATAACAAAGGTTTAAAAAGTCAAATAATGAGGTAAGCATATGAAATAAACAGCTTATCGCGAACGGCCATTTTAACCCTTTCCAATCTGCAGACGCGTTTTGACGCACTAGCAGCAGATGACTTTTGAAAACATTGTGGCCAACGGTGAAATTGCTCCTTTGGCCACAATGTTTTCAACTTTATTTAACAATTAAGATATCTTTAATGAAGATTGTTTAGGTTTTCTTCATCATGTTTTCGAAGTCATCTCCTCAGAGTTGTTGTATGTGGGAAAGGGTTAAATAGTGTAGTATAATGCTTATTTTCTTTATGTTCAATCTGACTATTTGTATAGGTGTTCACTAAGATAAACAATTAATTCTTCTTTTTGTCTCAATGTTTACAAATATAAATCACTTTCATTGGTGGAGATACTATACACAAACTGTGCGTACCTTTATATTATAATGTGTAAGTGATACGATGTATACATGCGAGTGTACCTCAAAATCCCCTAGCTCATAATCCCCTAGGTTCAAAATGGCTAGGTAGTCAAAATCCCCTAGGATAAAAAGTTCTAGGTAGTCAAAATCCCCTAGAAGAATGATTGTAGATGTTTCTATATATATGTTTTTATAAATGTAGAATATAAACAGCTATCATTGCTAAATGATAGATAGACAGATAAATAGATTATCCTTTGATAATTCCAACTTTCAGTAACTGAACCTACCGGTATTACTTAATATAAAATCCTTTTCCTGCCTTTGCCAACATAATGCAAAAAAGATTAGACTCCAGTAAGAGCTTTGTAAATGTGGTAAATGACCCCTCTGATCTGAGTCTATACTGCTTGTGTATGCAGTCTAGATTCAGAGCAGAGGGCTCTGATCAGGGTCTGCAATACCCTAATGAAACATAAATTATTTCCCTTCTGTATGTTTTTGGTCTATACTGTTTGCATAGAAGTCTGTTTCACAAATACAATGGTTAATAATTATATACATGTGATAGATGAGCCCTCTGATCCGAGTCTATACTGGTTGCGTAGAATATATATGTGGTAAATGAGCCTTCTGATCTGAGTCTTTACTGCTTGTGTATGCAGTCTAGACCCAGAACAGAGGGCTCTGATCAGGATCTGCAATACCCTAATAAAACATAAATTATTTCCCTTCTGCACGTTTTTGGTCTATACAGTTTGCATAGAAGTCTGTTTCACAAATCCGATGGCTAATAATGATATACATGTAGATGAGCCCTCTGATCCGAGTCTATACTGATTGCATTGAATATATATGTGGTAAATGAGCCCTCTGATATGGGTCTATTGCTTTTGTATGCAGTCTTGTCCCAGAACAGAGGGCTCTGATAAGGGTCTACGATACCCTTTTAAAACATAAATTATTTCCCTTCTGTACGTTTTTGGTCTAGACCAAAATACCCTAATAAAACAAAGTGTATACAAAACTGTTCTGATTGAAAATGTAGGGAAGACCAAAACCCCACTGATTGGTCTTAAGTCACAGGTCATAAACAATTTAAGGTGATAATTGGCTTTAAGTGATAATTTCTTTCAATAATAACAATAAGTTTAATTTTATTAATTCATCTGTTTGTCACAATTATTGATTGTGCTAATCATAATTACTATGATATAATTAAGTACTTCCTTCAGTTGTCCTTTGTTTACCGCTTTCAATAATTGAAGATCTACATTAAAGTTTACTTTATCTGCAGTTTGTAAATCTAAACTTTATTTGCAATTTTTCAAACCGTTACAATAATTTTGTTGATTTAAAGGTATAATATAGACATAATTGTTACTTATCTTTATGTAGGTGTCCATAAAAGAGCAGTTTTAACTTTTTCAACAAATGGCTTTATGCCGAAAGGCGAGAGTAAATAACCCCAAACCATCATCATTCAACACTCTGATACATAAGTAACATCTGCCTGTATTTTATGTCCTACCTATAATAGTTACTTAGTGTTGAAAGGGTTGAAACATAAATAGGAAGCAAATTTTTCAATTCTAGGGGATTTTGACTTCTTTGAACTTTCTATCTAGGGGATTTTGAGTACCTTGAAAATATCATCTAGGGGATTTTGAGTACCTTGAAAATATCATCTAGGGGATTTTGAGTACCTTGAAAATATCATCTAGGGGATTTTGAGTACCCTGTATTTTACACCTAGGGGATTTTGACTACCTATCCATTTTTGGACCTAGGGGATTATGAGCTAGGGGATTTTGAGTGACACCCATACATGCACCACAAAATAATTAACCCTTTCCACAAACAAACGCTTTCCGACACCTCCGCAACAGACGGCTTTTCGAAACAGTGTAGCAAAAGGAGAAATTGCTAATAACGACCAACTTTCTACCTTTGCTACAATACTTAAAAAAATGTATTCACTTATACATGTGTACTTATATTCTTTATCAATCTCTTTGAAATCAGACTAAAATACTTTTGTATTGTGTAAGTGCGGGCGAGTGTTAGGTCTGGCTTTAACCCTGTTCCCTCATATAGACACTTTCTGACGCCTCTGCAGCAGACGGCTTTTTGAAAACAAAGTGACAAAAGAAAAAATTGCACAAAACGTGCAATTTCTCCTTTTGCCACAATGTTTTCCACTTTTTGTCATAGGTTATCCATTCAATTATGGAGATTTTCTATGTTTTGACAAAATACGTTCAAAGTTATCTGCTGCGGAATTGTCGTATGAGGGAAAGGGTTAATACTGAGATTGATTCTTTATCTTCTACTTGACTATGTGTATAGGTGATCACTAGGTTAAAACCTGGATCCTGTAGAATACCAGATTAAAGATCAATCGATTAACGATAAACTATGCTTTAAACCTTTGTTTTATTGGAGTTTTACGCCGTTTTCAACATTATTTCAGTTACATTACGCCGACAGTTCACTTATTCATGATCCCCGGGTAAACACATCAGTACTAGGCTAGGATATGTGCTTTGCCCATGGGCAATCCCTCATGACCGTCGTGCCGCGACTAGGGATCGAACCCGGGATGGACGGTTTAAAATCCCCGACGCTAACCACTCGGCCACGGTTTACCTTGAATCAGGTGTGCAATGCCCGATCATAAACTTATCCCTATATATAACAATCTGCAGCAGACGTCTTTGAAAACATCTAGGCAAGCATATGAAAAGTATTTAATCAAGAACGTATGATTATCGAATAGAGTGTATAACATTGAGACAAAAAGAGTAAGTTCCTCACTATGAGAAATTTCTCCTTTTGCCAAACTGTTTTCAAAAACCGTCTGCTGCAGAGGTGTTGGAAAGCGTCTGTATTTGGAAAACGGTTCATAATTTTGCTATAATTTCGTTCAAGGTCGTCTGCTGCAGATTTCGTTTCAATACGTTTCAAATGTTTGCCTAGATGTTTTCAAAGACGGTTGCTGCAGCTTTGTTATATATGTGTTAGTGTGGGTTTTAACGCATACATTAGCACATACTGTTTTCAAAAGCCGTCTGCTGCAGAGGTGTCGGAAAGCGTCTGTATGTGGAAAAACGGTTAATTATTTTCCGACACTTGTATATATACATCGTTTCAATAACAACCAGTGTGCCAACTTCTAATACAAAAGAACGCACAGTTTGTTTATCCTGTGTCATCCTTTCACCAACGTCAGGCGACCATTGTAAAGAACCGAATGGAGTAACTTCTCTGAATTGGACATTTCTTATGATTTGTTTAATTCACACAATAAATAAACTAAGTTTTACCTGGGACCACTATTAGTTGTCCCAGGTTTTACTAAGCTACTTTGTTCAAATGTTTATGGCATTTATTTAAACTATACTACATCTATTACCTTACAAATGTTAATTGTGTTGCAACTCAATGTAAATGAATATGACCGCACAGAGGGTGTCCAATCGTGTGGTCGAACTACTCTTCAAGTCAATTGCAGATGACATATTCTTGGATATTTGTTTAAGTTGTCGATTCTTTAAATCACAACAACATCAGGTTTAACCAACACTTTAACCCTTTCCCTCATATAGACGCTTTCTGACGCCTCTGCAGCAGACGGCTTTTTGAAAACATAGTGACAACAGAAGAAATTGCTCAAAACGAGCAATTTCTGCTTTTGCCACAATATTTTCCACCTTTAGTCATAGGTTATCCATTCGATTATAAAGATTTTCTATTTTTTTGGCAAAATGTGTTCAAAGTCGTCTGCTGCAGAATTGTCGTATGAGGGAAAGGGTTAACTGTAACGCCAAAAATTAAAGTCGTATAACATTTTATGAAGATTAAGTTACGTTTTTCTTTGTTATTTTTTGTTAAAACGTATTATCATTATCATATTTATTTATCAAATCTATTTACCTGGGCACAAGAAACCCGACCCCGTTATGCATTGTGCGGCATGAGAAGATCAAGGCCAGTCTGCGTTTCCTGAATTGAGTTAACTTTTAAAAGTATCATTGAAGTTATTAGAAACGAAATATACCAATGTGATGTTTACGACGGTAAATCTTCATTGCGTTTCCCTCTGTCCCACAAACAGCACATCTGCAGTAGACGAATTCGAAATCAGATCCAGGTTAGCCCTTTCCCGCATATTAGACGCTTTCTGACGCCTCTGCAGCAGACGACTTTTGAAACCATTGTGGCAAAAGGATAAATTGCTCATAATGAGCAATTTCTCCATTTGCCACAATGTTTTCAACTCTTATTTAATAATTAAACTCCCATTTATGGAGCTTTTTTCTAATTATTGTTATGTTGTTTTCTAAGTCGTCTGCAGCAGATCTGCTGTATGTGGGAAAGGGTTAAGATATAGAAAAGACATGAAGATAAACGTTTGATTATATAAACAGCGTTCAAAAGAGTGTGACAAAAGGAAAAAATGCTCATTACGAGAAATGTTTCCTTTTGTCACACTAATTATTAAAGTCGTCTGTTGTAAAAACGTCAAAATGTGTCTGTCAATTGGAAGGGATTACTAATCTCTCTTTGAATAATAGATTATGGTTTGTTTATAAATACAGAGACTTATAATAACTGTGTTTATATGTCTCTGATAAATATAACACAGAATGGGGAAGGGGATTACGAATTGTAAACAAAAATAGATGTGATATTTAATAGACTTAACACTTCTGAGGCATTGGCCGCTCGGCCGATCGTTTGGCGTTAGAAAGCATGATAGCTAATAATGTTTTTGATTTAATATAGTAGATTTATTGACGGGGGTACATGTATCTTGATTAGAACTTGGTATATATCCATCCACAATCTATCACTACTTAGCTTTTTCTTCCTTTAGGAAATTCATGCCTTTGTGTTAAATATAATGTTCTTTTAAACATGTATGTTTGTCTTACGCAATACAGTTTATGTATGTACAGTTTTCAACATCTTCCGGCTTACAACAAAAATGCAGCAGATGGCTTTGAAGACATCTAGATCACAATATGGACAATCCCTATAGATTAAAGAACAATTATTGAATAAGGTTGAACTGAAAACATTATGGTAAAATGGGACATATAAACAGACACCAGGTTCATTGCGACGGGCTCAGTCAGTAGCGACTCGGGCTTTAAATCAAGAGGTAATGAGTTCGAATCTCAGTCCGCCCAACATTCTTTTTGACATTAATAACAGTCAATGCGACACGCGTCATGTGTATTCCAGCAGTGGGCTAACAGGCTATGTGGACAAGCGTCATGTGTATTCCACAAGTGGGCTAACAGTCTATGTGGACAAGCGTCATGTGTATTCCACCAGTGGGCTAACAGTCTATGTGGACGCGTCATGTGTATTCCACCAGTGGGCTAACAGTCTATGTGGACAAGCGTCATGTGTATTCCACCAGTGGGCTAACAGTCTATATGGACAAGCGTCATGTGTATTCCACCAGTGGGCTAACAGTGTATGTGGACAAACGTCATGTGTATTCCACCAGTGGGCTAACAGTCAATGCGACACGCGTCATGTGTATTCCACCAGTGGGCTAACAGTCTATGTGGACAAGCGTCATGTGTATTCCACCAGTGGGCTAACAGTCTATTTGGACAAGCGTCATGTGTATTCCACCAGTGGGCTAACAGTCTATGTTGACAAGCGTCATGTGTATTCCACCAGTGGGCTAACAGTCTATGTGGACAAGCGTCATGTGTATTCCACAAGTGGGCTAACAGTCTATGTGGACAAGCGTCATGTGTATTCCACCAGTGGGCTAACAGTCTATTTGGACAAGCGTCATGTGTATTCCACCAGTGGGCTAACAGTCTATGTTGACAAGCGTCATGTGTATTCCACCAGTGTGCTAACAGTATATGTGGACAAGCGTCATGTGTATTCCACAAGTGGGCTAACAGTCTATGTGGACAAGCGTCATGTGTATTCCACAAGTGGGCTAACAGTCTATGTGGACAAACGTCATGTGTATTCCACCCGTGGGCTAACAGTCTATGTGGACAAGCGTCATGTGTATTCCACAAGTGGGCTAACAGTCTATGTGGACAAGCGTCATGTGTATTCCACAAGTGGGCTAACAGTCTATGTGGACAAGTGTCATGTGTATTCCACCAGTGGGCTAACAGTCTTTATTATGCCTCACGTGACTTTGTTAAATACTCATCATGAGCAATTTCTTACTGTCTCATACTAACATTACGTTTTTGACCGGTTAACAGTATACTTATACATGGCACGCGCGTTAAAATGTTGGTTATGCACGTGCCTGACGTCATTTCAAACAATAACGTCACCTTTTAGACGCGCGTGCCATGTAACAGTATACTGTTCACCGGTATATTCATATGTGTGTGTTACATTGTAGTATATCTACCCATGTTCACCTCCCCTACAAAGGTACAGAATAAATTGAATAAACGTGTAATTTTGATCTGTATGATAAAATAGATATTGCATGGCTTCCAGTGTGACAGTACATATTGTCAACAGTCGGGTAAATACTGTTAACCTCGGCTTCGCCTCGGGTAATAGTATTTTCTTCATGTTGACAATATGTACTGTCACACTGGAAGCCATGCAATATTTATATAATGTGGACAAGCGTCATGTGTTTTCCACCAGTGGGCTAACAGTCTATGTGGACAAACGTCAAGTGTATTCCACCAGTGGGCTAACAGTCTATTTGGATAAGCGTCAAGTGTATTCCACCAGTGGGCTAACAGTCTATGTGGACAAGCGTCATGTGTATTCCACCAGTGGGCTAACAGTCTATGTGGACGCATCATGTGTATTCCACCAGTGGGCTAACAGTCTATGTGGACAAGCGTCATGTGTATTCCACCAGTGGGCTAACAGTCTATATGGACAAGCGTCATGTGTATTCCACCAGTGGGCTAACAGTGTATGTGAACAAACGTCATGTGTATTCCACCAGTGGGCTATCAGTCTATGTGGACAAGCGGCATGTGTATTCCACCAGTGGGCTAACAGTCTATGTGGACAAACGTCATGTGTATTCCACCAGTGGGCTAACAGTATATGTGGACAAGCGTCATGTGTATTCCACCAGTGGGCTAACAGTCTATGTGGACAAGCGGCATGTGTATTCCACCAGTGGGCTAACAGTCTATATGGACAAACATCATGTGTATTCCACTAGTGGGCTAACAGTCTATGTGGACAAACGTCATGTGTATTCCACCTGTGGGCTAACAGTCTATGTTGACAAACATCATGTGTATTCCACCAGTGGGCTAACAGTCTTTATTATGCCTCACGTGACTTTGTTAAATTCTCATATACTCATCATGGGCAATTTCTTACTGTCTCATACTAACAGTACGTTTTTGACCGGTTAACAGTATACTTATACATGGCACGCGCGTTAAAATGTTGGTTATGCACGTGCCTGACGTCATTTCAAACAAAAACGTCACCTTTTAGACGCGCGTGCCATGTAACAGTATACTGTTCACCGGTATATTCATATGTGTGTGTTACATTGTAGTATATCTACCCATGTTCACCTCCCCTACAAAGGTTCAGAATAAATTGAATAAACGTGTAATTTGGATCTGTATAATAAAATAGATATTGCATGGCTTCCAGTGTGACAGTACATATTGTCAACAGTCGGGTAAATACTGTTAACCTCGGCTTCGCCTCGGGTAACAGTATTTTCTTCATGTTGACAATATGTACTGTCACACTGGAAGCCATGCAATATTTATATAATGTGGACAAGCGTCATGTGTATTCCACCAGTGGGCTAACAGTCTATGTGGACAAACGTCAAGTGTATTCCACCAGTGGGCTAACAGTCTATGTGGACAAGCGTCATGTGTATTCCACCAGTGGGCTAACAGTCTATGTGGACACGCGTCATGTGTATTCCACTAGTGGCCTAACAGTCTATGCGGACAAACGTCATGTGTATTCCACCAGTGGGCTTACAGTCTATATGGACAAGCGTCATGTGTATTCCACTAGTGGGCTAACAGTCTATGTGGACAAGCGTCATGTGTATTCCACTAGTGGGCTAACAGTCTATGTGGACAAGCGTCATGTGTATTCCACTAGTGGGCTAACAGTCTATGTGGACAAGCGTCATGTGTATTCCACTAGTGGGCTAACAGTCTATGTGGACAAGCGTCATGTGTATTCCACTAGTGGGCTAACAGTCTATGTGGACAAGCGTCATGTGTATTCCACTAGTGGGCTAACAGTCTATATGGACAACCGTCATGTGTATTCCACCAGTGGGCTAACAGTCTATATGGACAACCGTCATGTGTATTCTACCAGTGGGCTAACAGTCTATGTGGAGAAGCGTCATGTGTATTCCACAAGTGGGCTAACAGTCTATATGGACAACTGTCATGTGTATTCCACCAGTGGGCTAACAGTCTATGTGGACAACCGTCATGTGTATTCACCAGTGGGCTAACAGTCTATGTGGACAACCGTCATGTGTATTCCACCAGTGGGCTAACAGTCTATGTGGAGAAGCGTCATGTGTATTCCACAAGTGGGCTAACAGTCTATATGGACAACCGTCATGTGTATTCCACCAGTGGGCTAACAGTCTATGTGGACAACCGTCATGTGTATTCCACCAGTGGGCTAACAGTCTATGTGGAGAAGCGTCATGTGTATTCCACAAGTGGGCTAACAGTCTATATGGACAACCGTCATGTGTATTCTACCAGTGGGCTAACAGTCTATGTGGAAAAGCAGTCAGTTGCTTTGAAAGAATGTTTTGTGGAGTACTGGTATGAAGAAGCGAGGAAATACATTGGAAGGTGAACTGGCGGCCGTGATATGACTGAAATATTGTTAAAAATGGCGTTAAACCCCAATCAATCAAGATCATTGCAGACTTTTGCATCGTCAAGATCTATCGTAAAACATTTATATAAATCCCCGATCAAAGAAGGATTTGGAGATGTGAAATACATAATCTCTTCTTATCCAGAGCTCTGAATCGATGCCCGAGAGAAGTGTTTTATACAGGTGCACCTTTTTAACATTCATTCTAAATACACATGAACCGTTCCACGAGAAAACCAACAGTATGGACTCTGCATAAAGTATCGACCCGGATCAGCCTAAGCATGCCGCGCAGGCTAAACCGGACATACTTTTTTCGCCTCCTGTGGATTTTCTATTTCAGGAATCATTACTCTATACCTCTATGCCCCTGAGACGGAATGTGTCGGCCCGGATCAGCCTGCGCTGACTGTGGATCTGGATCGATACATTACGCAGAGTCCATTATTGTTGCTTTTCTTGTGGAACTGCTCACATATATTCAGGTCCAAATACATAACGGAATAAAGATATCCGTTTGAATTAAACTGCATATTTGAAAAGGAACTAGTCATGCGCCAAAGAAGAAGTATTGATAGGTACAATGCAAGAGACTCAGATTTAAAAACTAGAGTTATATGTCCTATATGTTATCCACGGCATTTCCAAACGTCGTCTTCCGTTGACGGGCAGATATAAGTCATAGTCCCAAGTAGCTCAGTTTGTAACGACATTGCTTGGCAATCCAGGGGTTGTTAGTTCAAGCCCAAGCTCTGTCAGATTTCTTTACGACGTTTGACAAAACAAAACAAAATGAGTTTATCGTCACTCATCTTTTTACTCGGAGGGCTATATGGAAAAGTAGCTCAGGGGCGTAGCTTGGTATCGACCCGGATCAGCCTAAGCATGCCACATAGGCGTACCCTGATATACACTTTTCGCCTCCTGTGGATTTTCTGTTACAGGAATCACTACTCTATCTATCCCCTCTTAGACGGAATGTGTCGGCCGGATCAGAAAAAATGTGTAGGCACGTGCCTACAGTGCCTAAAGGGAGCTACGCCCCTGTAGCTAGTGAAAGACGAATGACGCATGTCGCATTGACTTTTGTCAATCGTCGGAAAGTAAGTCGGCCGAGCCGGGATTCGAACTCATAACCCCTGGGTTGACAGCCCGCGTCGCTTCCGACTGAGCTACCGGGGCTCGGCTAGTTAAATTGGAAAGAGTGTTGTGTGGAGTATTTGTATTAGAAAGTCAGTAACACATGGTTGAGTGAACTGGCTGGACAACAATAGGTAATAACGGCGTTAAACCCCAATCAAACAAAAGAAAATGATAGTCCAAATCATAAAAGCTAATTGTAACAATTTGAAAAAGGTGAGGAATTATTCACGAAACCATTTAAAACAAATCTGCAGCTGACAAAACTATAGTGAAATATCTTGAAATAAAAGTTAAAATATTTATTAGATTAGTAAACATTGTTGCAAAGGGAAAAAATTGCTCATTATGAGCACATTTTTCCTATTGCTACACTGTTTTCAAACGACGACTGCTGCAGGGGGTGTCAGACTGCGTATGTATGTGTGAAAGCGTTAACAGGTAGACAGATTTTGACATATCTACAAAGGATGCAATACGAAATTTGAATAACTCTTTGTTATATTGACATCTTACTCTATGGTAGAGAAGAAACCCCAATGACGAGTTATTGGCGCGTTTTGTTCAAAACCGGGCTTCCCGCACCTCTCAATGTGGATTCGTTCCTCGTTCAATAGAAAGACCGGTAACCCTATGTAGTCCTCCTGGTTTATCTTATTAAATCAAAAGCGCTGCAATCAGGGGCGTAGCTTGGCAATAATCAATGTGTAGGCCGTCTCGTGAGAAAATCAACATTGTGGACTCTGCGTAAAGTATCGATCCGGACCAGCCTAAGCATGCCACACAGGCGTACCCGGATATACACTTTTCGCCACCTCTAGATTTTCTCTATCAGGAATCACTACTCTATCTATCCCCCTTAGACGGAATGTGTCGGCCGGATCAGTCTGCGCGGACAGCGCAGCCTGATCTGGTCGATACATTACGCAGATGTGTATCGCCGCAGCATGGTGCATTACTGAATAATTATTAAAGTCAGAGTTATGGGACTTGGTATAGAAATGCGAATTGTTGCTAAGAACATGTGTTCCAAGATTTATTTGAACGGTTTTTTTTTTAGTTTAGATGAATACTGCCTGCATTCTGAGTGCATTCCAAATAATCCGGTCCATTATTGTGGCCAGTCCGAATGTTTTTGTCATGCTCAAAACTTTCGAGGTGCATTCGTAGTGGAGAAATATAGAACAGCATTTGAAGTGTATTCTGATTACATTCTAAATAGTCTTACGGCATTCTGACAGCATTCAAAACATTTTGATCGCATTCGAAGGAGAACTGAATTGGTAATCCTCTGTATACATTCGTATAAAAACGCGACCAGCTGCTAGAACTTTATTAGTTGGTATTTAGGAGTCGCATGACTTTGAGCGGTATTTGGGCACCAATCCAACCGTATTCGTACATTATTTGAAGTGCATTATAAATATTTTGATTGGATTCTAACAGCATTCTAAATATTCCTATTTCATTCGAGCTGCATTCAAGACCTAAGACACCCCTAATGGTGTGGGTTCGAGGTGGGTTCGAAGTGCATTGTAAGTTTTCGTACGGCATTTTAACAAAGCTGTAAGAATTTAGGTCAATTTGACTTTCCCTCCCGAATATGGCGCGAATTTAAAAAAATATATATTTCCGGCTGGTTCTGCCTAATTCCTGCTGATTCTGAATAAGTGTAACGGGGCATTAATGTTAAAGTTTTGTGACGATGACGCAGACGACGACGACGATGCCAAAGGTATCACAATACCCTGACTTTTTTTCTTCGAAAAACAGACGAGCTTACTAGACATAAACTTCGCACGCTCGTATATACCTGATGACGAACTCATACAGGTCGTCTCATATTGACCTTTGCATCAGCCAATCAAATTGTTAGTTACAAAATCGAAAGTATATAAAGGTATAACACAGGGGAGATAACGAATACAAATAATCGAGGAAAAGAACAGATTAGCGAGTGCTCGATTGTAGTTGTACCGAACGACTCAATTGGCGAATGCTCATACATATTCAAGTATATATAGGGTCAATTCGAGACACCCTTTTATGTGATGTCGTCAGATCCAATATACGAACAGCGAAGTAGTTTGGTGTGATTTTAATGATATTGTCTAGTTACCGACTGAGCTATCATGACTCGACTACCACTCGGGAATCTTTTCTAGATTTGAAGAATAATATCGGTGATGACGTGGTAAAGAAAGACCAGGGTTCGATTCCCGGTCGGGACATACCAAATACTTTAAAATGTTATAAGTGTATTCGTTCTTTTTGCTGCCTGATATAATGACAATAGATGAACCGCGACGGATCCGCGCATTCTAACGGTCGATCCAGAGCCTACGCTGTCCTTCTACATTGAATATATAGAGTTTAATTAACATTGTTTTCATGATACGGGATTTCAATCCCAAATCATGAAAACAATGTTTATTAAACTATATATTATATACTCGGCGATCATTTTCGTTTTTAAACGACAATACCCCTGTGCAGCTCATTTATTTCTAGCTCAGAAGCGGAGAGATCTGAATGACGTAATCTGCCAGTTTTGCAGTGACGTCACTACGCCCGCACCGACAAATGTGTACATTGATTGAAATAAATGTGTCATGTCGATTCAAGCTCTTATTTGCGGATTTAAAAGTGCAGTATCTCGTTCGCACGACTTAGTATCTCGTGCGCACGAGATAAACAAAAATTCGTGCGTGTCCCTTTACAGCTGCCGTAAACTCGAGCAGAAACCGCTATACGATCTAAATACTTGTAGATTGTCGGGTTTGGCTTCATTTAATGTGACATTGTGGTGTCATTTGTGTAGATTTTTTGTCAAAACTAAAATCCTGCCATAGAAACGATGAATTTTTTAAATAAAAGGTTATCCTTTGCTCAGAAATGGACCCTTTGCTTCAAATCAGACCTTTGATTTGTCAACTTCGAGAATGAATTTGCTTCTTTTCACCGAGCAGAAACTTGGACTCAAATTCTGATAGTAGAGAACACTGTTAAAACGTCAAAGCCATGGCTATAAGTTGCATGGAGACAGACGTTAAGGAACTGTTGAGACTTTGTGGACGAGGCGCTAGCACATCTGAGTCCTGGTTGCTCGCAGATCTATGCAAAAAGACTGCAAACCTCAATTCGTTGTTCGTTGGGAATAGCTGGTTCAGATCACTTGTACATCGGGTTTTCAGAATCTACACATTGTGATGGAAGTTTGCTAACAAGCTTTTGTTAGTATCATTATATTTTGTATCGGGGGCTACAATGTTCACAAAAGCCAACTTGTACCATTTCCCATGAACGGTCTCATAAGTAAACGTGTTTATCTCTTTTTCAGGCAAATCCGACCAAAGCGGACGAGTTCGACGACGAGAGTAAGTATCGTTTTATTTGGGCTTGTACAACTTTTAAAACATTATTTCAGTAATATCACGGCGACAGTTCACTTATTCATGATCCCTGGAAAACAGACAAGTATTAGGCTAGGACATATGCCTTTCCCAATGGCATTCAAAATGACCGCCGCTACTGGGCATCGAACCAGGGACGCTTGGTTCGGAACACCAAACTATTCCCGGACCGTCAGTACGAGGGAGGATATAAAACAAACACATACTAGCATAAGATAGTCACGTGACATTTACTTTTTATAAATTGGAAAATGACAGATGACACACAGTTTCAGGTTGATTTGTTTGTTTTTGCTTGTTCGGGTGTTTTATACCCCGTTTAACATTCTTTCTGTTATATAACGGCGTTACCAGGGTAATATACCAGTTGTACTGGTCTAATCATCCTGACACCAACAAGTCAGTCGATATAGTAACCCCATATTTTTGCGCACTAAGAAGGCAAAGCCATTATTATCATTTGTAAAGTCTTTGGAAGTTTGAGTTTGACAAAACACATGTAGTGATACCAGTCCTATACCATGCATGACTGATGTACTGTGTCAGTAGGGAAAGGGACCAGTTATTCTACCTTTTAACCTTTTAAATTTGTAGAGATATATAACATGCAATGCCCTCTCTGATCCGTCTCCATTATGGCTTTGATTCCGCTTCCGGTCTGAAAAAAAAATCATATATAATTTAAAAATATATTTCTTCCAATGCCTGTTAAGAAAGCTTTTAAAATTATTAACATATTTTGCTAAAATCACTTCTTTTGGCAACTTGTTTCAGGTATTGACAACTCATTGTGAGAAACAGTTAGGTTGAGAGATATTCTTAAATATTGAAATAGTGATATGGTTATGAATATACAAGTAAGCTATACAGTGTTTGAAGATATAATTCCAGAAAAATATGTTTTTTTAAACGGTCGTAACGACCAGTTCTAAACAAGCATATACTACGCAGTTATCACAAACCATTACTATGTTGTGAAAGCCCACAGTTTATTAGTAACGTCACTGTCGGGCTGATCCAAAAATCCGTGTTACGTTGTCGAAGCCATAGTGATACCTTTCAAAGTTGAGTAAAACAACAAACACACAATAATATGTATTATTTCAAATATTTACAGTTATTAGGGAAATATTTGATCTAATGGACCTAGATAACAACGGAAATATTTGTAAAAAAGAGTTTGTTGACCTGCTACGTGGACTGGGTATGAACCCTACAGAGGAACAGGCGTGCATGATATTTAAACAAATCGATGCAGACGGTAAGTCAGTGCTTTTCATACCAGCCACCTCGTTATAGGAAGAAATTGACAAGTCTGGTACCCGGCGTATTATAGTAAATGAGAACGTCTGGCATACGTCTGGTACCCGGCGTATTATAGTAAACGAAAGCGTCTGGCATAAGTCTGGTACCCTGCGTATTATAGTAAATGAGAACGTCTGGCATACGTCTGGTACCCGGTGTACTATAGTAAATGAGAACGTCTGGCATATGTCTGGTATCCGGCGTATTATAGTAAACGAGAACGTCTGGCATACGTCTGGTACCCGGCGTACTGTAGTAAATAAGAAGGTCAGATGGAAGCAATTCATTTTCCATAGGCGACCATTATAGCGTTTTGAGCTATGGCTCTTTCCCAACAGCCGAAATAACCAAGAAACCTATATTCAATTAAAGTGCATTATCAAACTACCAAAAAGCACACAAAATCTCACATGTTTTCCTACTTTTTTTTTCTTTAGCTATGACGTCAAATCAAAGGTCACCCTTATACCGCAGTGGATTTTACTTTCAATTTCAGAAAATACGCGTTCTGAAAATGGCTCCTAAGTTGTCAATAAAGCTAAAAGCAAACAATGCTTTGTTTGCAAATCAGTCAGAGGGTATTCAACTTTATTAAAAACAATTTCAACTTTCAAAGATATCATTAGTGTCCAATGGGAGACACAAAAGTCTCATGGATTCATCTAACATCCAAATTGCTCCTCTTTGACCTAAAGGGAACGGTTTGTTTTTTTCGATCAACAGCATAACAACACCATTTAGTATACGAATGATTAATGCAGATAAGTGTTCAAAGTTTTCGGTTGATTTCGTTCAACGATTAGAACAATATAGCAATTATCCTTTACCCTGTACTGTGTTCTTTGCTGACATATTGATAGGTTCCTTTGTGTTTATGATTTTCAGCGTTTAATTTGTGTCTTGTTTTATCATGCTGAAAAGTATTTTATGATGGTTTTCACGTTGAATGAGTTTATTCAACATGCCCCCCTTCGTTAGTTTGAACACATCTAATATTTCGAAAACAAATACAATCATTGGGAGTAAAGATAGAATAGCCTACACGAGATTTTATCAAGGTAAGCAACGTAATTTCATAACATGTTGTATCCCTTTAAGTTATAAAAAAGTGCTAGAATTGAAATAGATCTCATTTTGAGTGATATACCGGCTCTTATATCACGATTTTTCGTTCACGTTGTATAAACTAATCACTCAGGCCATTCGGACTTCTTAATTAATTACTACACACCTGAACTCCAAATCGTGATATACGAGCCGGTATATCACTCAAGATGAGTTTTATTTCCAAAATTGTCAATAGTGTTAGAATTACAAATCTGGCAGGGGGTATTAAAAACAATTTCAACTTTCAACGTCTGACAATGATCTGGTACCCGGCGTCTTATAGTAAATAAGAACGTCTGGCATTAGTCTGGTACCCCTCATATTAAAGTAAATTAAATCGTCTGGCATTAGACTGATACTCGACGTATTATATTAAATTAGAACGTCTGGCATTAGTCTGGTACCCGGTGTATTGTAGTAAATTAGAACGTCTGGCATTAGTCTTGTACCCGGTGTATTATAGTAAATTAGAACGTCTGGCATTAGACTTGTACCCGGTGTATTATAGTAAATTAGAACGTCTGGCATAAGTCTTGTACCCGGTGTATTGTAGTAAATTAGAACGTCTGGCATTAGACTGGTACCCGGTGTATAGTAGTAAATTAGAACGTCTGGCATTAGTCTTGTACCCGGTGTATTGTAGTAAATTAGAACGTTTGGCATTTGTCTTGTACCCGGTGTACTATAGTAAATTAGAACGTCTGACATTAGTCTGGTACCCGGCGTACTATAGTTAATTAGAACGTCTGACATTAGTCTGGTACCCGGCGTACTATAGTTAATTAGAACGTCTGGCATTAGTCTGGTACCCGGTGTACTATAGTAAATTAGAACGTATTTGCTCTACTTTTGTAGTATACCCACATATATGAGCCATCACGCGAGAAAACCGTCATTATGGCGTAATGTATCAACCAAGATCAGCCCGCGCAGTTAGTGCAGGCTCATCCGGGCCGACACATTCCGTCTCAGGGGAATATATTTATAGAGTAATGATTCCTGAAACAGAAAATCCACAGGAGGCGACAAATGTCTGCCTGGGTACGCCTGCGCGGCATGTTTAAGCAGATCCGGGTCGATACTTTACGCAGAGTTCACACTGTTGCTTTTCTCGTGGAAGGGCTCAAATGTTGTCAAATCGGAGTGCCATTACTCCTTTCCAACACAGAGCTGCATTATATATGTGGGAAAGGGTTAACCTAAACTTGAATCGTGTCTTCCAGGATCGGGCACAATGGATATCGATGAAGTGAAAGTGTGGTTTAATAAGTATAAGGGACTGTACAAGAACGATGCGGAATCCATTAAACTAGCATTTAAAATGTTCGACAAGGATGGCAACGGGTATATCGAGCTGGGTGAAATGATACAATTGGTAAAAGGTCTAAAAATGAAGGACATAACGCCCGAAGACGTTAAGGAAATGGTCGCGCAATTGGACTTAAATGATGATAAAAGGATCAATTATGACGGTTAGTATTGATCGTGGTACTAATGATGAATGATGAACAAAAGAGTGATTTATTGGGGTTTAACACCGTTTTCAACAATGATTCAGTCATATTACGGCGGCCAGTTCACCTACTCATGTGTTTCCTTGCTTTCTCACACCAGTACTCCACACAACTTTCTTTCCAAGCAACTTGCTGCTTTTCCTCATAGACTGTTAGCCCATTGGTAGAAAACAAATAACGCTTGTCACATTGACTTTTTTGTTAAACATCGCAAAGAATATCGACCGAGCTGGGGTTCGAACTCACAAACCCAAAATGTACAGCTCGGGTCGCTACCGAGCTGACGGGCTCGGCTGAATAATTAACAAGGCAAATATTATATTTTTTTTAATATATGCCATACCATGAGAAGCAGGTACAAGTTTGCATTTCTGAGTAGTGCATGTTCCTACAAAGCTGTCCAGCTCCTCCGTGTTATCGGAATCCGCTGTGGTCGAGTGGTTAGCGTCGGGGATTTCGAAACCGGGTGTCCCGGGTCCGATCCCCAGTCGCGGCACTACGGTCATGGTGGAGTGCCCTTTGGCAAGACACATGTTCTAGCCTAGTACTGGTTTGTTTACACAGGGATCATGAATAATTAAATTTAATTGCGCGCTAAATGACCTTAGCTGTTGATGCGCCATAAAACAATATACATTCATTCATTCATTCCTCCGTGTTATCAAAACCTACTTACTAAAGGTTTATATACAGGGTTATCTGGATCTACACTGGTCACTGATGTAAATGTGAGCCTTTGCCATGAACGAGCGTGAGAGATATTGGATACAATTGATCCTGTTTTGTCAAAAGATGGTTATATGACTAAATTACATATAGACGGACAGAGAAGGTTCTGGGGAGACATTTTCATTAAAATATCAGTTGCGATGATTTTTAAATTGACAATAACTCTCGATGTCTGCTACCTGGATACCCAACCAGAGTTTCCAAATGTTTAACCCGCTCCCAAGGGAACAGAACTAGGAACCGTTGCCATCTCGATAAGGCGCTCTTCCATGGAGCCATTGTCCTAAACATGTATTGTATTCTTTTATTTCAGAGTTTGCAGATTTCTTGACGAAACCGGTGTGCATACGGAAGAAGTAAACCAGCTCGGGTGTTTCTAACTCCTGTCGTGTGATACTAAATATCTCAGTAGTAACTTATACTGACTTAATTATTTCTTACACGTGTAGATCTAGTTCAGTCTGCTCATCAATCAGTTATCGAATATAGATGCATGAGAAAAAACCAACATTGTGCACTCTGCGTATCGACCCGATCAGCCAAAGCATGCCGCGCAAACTAATTCGGACGGACAATTTTCGCCTCCTGCGGATATTCTATTTCAGGAATCATTACTCTACACCTCTATCCACCTGAGACGGAATGTGTCTGCCCGGATTAGCCTGCGCGGTCTACGTAGCCTGATCTGGATCGATACATCACGCAGAGTCCATACTGTTGGTTTTCTTGTGGAACGGCTCATAGATGTTGTCAGAATATTCTTGAAAACATTCTTTGACTGGAGAGTTAGATCTGATTTTACATTGATCGGAAATGTCCTGTTAATGTCATCGAGCGACGTTCACTGGCTGTTACGGTATTAACCCTGTCCCTCATACGACAATTCTGCAGCAGACGACTTTGAACATATTTTGTCAAGTAATGGAAAATCTCTATAATTGAATGGATCACCTATGAAAAAAGTGGAAAACATTGTGACAAAAGGAGAAATTGCACGTTTTGTGCAATTTCGCCTTTTGTCACTATGTTTTCAAAAGGCCGTCTGCTGCAGAGGCGTCAGAAAGCGTCTGTATGAGGGAAAGGGTTAATTAAGAAGAACAGAATAATGTTGATTGAAGAGAAAACATTGCTGATTTTGACGTACACGTATTCATGGTGTGTTAATATATTTGATCGCCGTGATATAACTGAAATAATGTTGAAATCGGCGTAAAACCCCAATAAATAAATAAATAAATAATATATTTGACCGGTTTACCTACGTTTACCTATCATAAACAATCTGAATATATGTGCGGTGCTCTGTGAAAATCAACATTTGCGTAATAATTTCACGCGTCCATTACCTTATCAGTACACGTGACGTCGTCATGGTGGAAAACGACTTGCAAATGATAGCTTCGTTACGGAAGTTTCCTAAAACATTCGAGCCGTTCCACGAGAAAACCAACATTGTGAACATTGCGTAAAAAACCGATCCGGATCAGCCTAAGCAGACTAACCCGGACAAACAGTGTTCGTCTCCTGTGGATTTTCTGTTCCAGTAATCATTACTCTCTACCTCTACCCCCCACCCCCCCCCCCCCCCCCCCCCCCTCGACGGAATGTGTCGGCCCGGATTAGCCTGCGCGGACTGATCTGGGTCGATACATTACGTAGACTCCATGATGTTGGTTTTCTCGTGGAACGGCTAAATCTATGAATAATTTGCGCACAGTTCAGAGCTAGGTCAGATTTGACTGATTACCTCAGTTCCATATGTACAATAATTGTTTCCCTTGTTGGCAATTTTGATAGACAAATATGATGAGCATTACTATAGAATGTATCTAACTATATTTTAATTATGAAATAGAAAGGAATTTTAGTTTAACATCCATATGTCATTGAAGATTTGTTATTGTCTGATTATATCAGCTTTTGGATTTAATTATTTTTGCACATATACATATATATATAATATATATAGTTTTTTAATGATATTTTAATTGAACTTTCTATTTTCAACGTAAATGGAATTTGCCAATCAAAATGACCCATTCGGGAAGGTAATTTGTGTACTTCTATATGGTCTTATAAGTATTGTCGGCTCGTATTTCGATCTCAGGCTTTATTCATGCTCAAGTTCATTTTTCTGAAATGTCGAACTATCAAAATGAATGTCACTATAATCCTAGTTTGTATCAGGGCCCATTAACCCACATACAACACATCTGCAGCAGACGACCTTGAAGACATTAAGACACAAATATGGAAACTCTCTATAAATGCTATAAATGAAAGAACATTTATTGAATAAAGTTGAAAACATTTTGGCAAAAGGAGAAATAATGTTACAGTATTAACCCTTTCCCTCATACGACAATTCTGCAGCAGACGACTTTGAACATATTTTGTCAAATAATGGAAAAATCTCTATAATTGAATGGATAACCTATGACTAAAAGTGGAAAACATTGTGTCAAAAGGAGAAATTGCACGTTTTGTGCAATTTCTTCTTTTGTCACTATGTTTTCAAAAAGCCGTCTGCGTCAGGGGCGTCAGAAAGTCGTTTGCTGCAGAGGCGTCTAAACACGTCTGTATGTCGGACAGGGTTAAACTGTGTGAAACATACTTTTACGTTATTACCCTTACAGTTTTTAACCCATTCCAACCTACATCAAACATAGGGAAAGTCCTTTGAAATAAATCTATAATTATTGAATAAAGTTCAAGAGATAGTTATAAAATGAGAGGTTGTTCACTGTGAGTACTTTCTCCTTTTGTCTAAATGTTTTGTAACATAGTCTGCTGTATATACGTCAACACGTGTTAATATATGTGTGAAAGGGAGCTAACAAACGTACACAAATTATGAACGATTTGTAAGGATGATCGACCCTTCACAAAGCTGTAAATGTACAAAGGCTTATAGGCCGTTCATATAGCTGTGCTATGTTACTGGCCAGGCAGCTGGATTTTGACTTCGGTTGTTGGTCTTAAAACTACTAAGGCTAACTTTCCTTTCGTTGGTTGTGTCCGGATTATGTGAGACGTTGTCAGGGGTCGTGTTACGGACTATCGGTCGTTGAATTGAAATGTTGTAGTAACCGCTCGATATCAATTGCCCATTTTCGGTATTCACTCAGCCTGCATTCGTTTTTTTACAAGCGACCTTTTCCCATATACAGACGCATGCTGACTCTTCTGCAGCAGACAACGTTTGAAAACATTGCGACAAAAGTAGAAATTGCTCTTGTTTCCATCAGTATGCAATACTGTTTCTTTCATTTTATAAAGAGTTCCCAAAGTGTTGCCTAGACCGTGTTTACAAAGTCCTCTGCTGCAGATTTAAACGTTGTTTTTGAGAAATGGTTAAACTAAACCTATATGCAAAAGTCCGTATTAAGCTCAGCCCTGACGTTTAGAATAATCACACTATTATATTGTATACAATGGTGTATTGAAAGATGGTTTATTTAGCGCTATATTGGCCGTTGATAGTTATTCCGCTAAATATGTGCATGTAACGATTCTGGACCATCGCAATACACATTCTCCATGACCTATATTCAATTTCATTCGATCTGAAAAATAAAACTTAATTTAAACTTAATTAATTGTATAAAGAACGTTGTTGATACATTTTTTCAACAGCCTTGCTAACATTTGTGATACTATTATTTTTTTTAAAATTTACAATCTTATTATTTATTTCGTTTTTTTCGTGTATTGTTTTATCAATGTGTTGTGTCATACTGATTTTTAAGGGTAATAAACCCCAATCAATCAATTAATCAATCAATAATTCATTCAATCAATCAATCTATCATTCAATTAACTTACCGTGTCATAACGAGATGGGTACGAAATTGATAAAGAATAACTGTGTAAAATGGTGAGTGGTGAGTGAAATACAATTCAATCCAGGAAGCCGCTGTGGCCGAGTGGTTAGTTCATTTGGATTTAGTACCGGAAATTCCGGGTTCGATCCTCAGTCGTGGCGGTCATGTTGGAGTACCCACGGGCAAGGCACATGTCCTAGCCTAGTACTGGTTTGTTTAACCATGGACCATGAATAAAGGAACTGTTTCCGTGATATAGCTGGAATAATGTTGAAAGCCGCGTAAAAAACCCACAAAAACAAAACAATATACAATACAGCGTTATTTCTAAATGACTCACTTGAAACCATGTAATAAATGAACCCATACATGGAACATTTACCGTTAGCTTTTATGAACAGTGTAGAACCGAATCAGCATGCGCATCCACGCAGGTTGACCCACCTCTACTCTGTTTACATATTACCCTCATAAGCATGATCATC
>JASEVX010000013.1:5967067-6079567 GCA_031761405.1 Serripes groenlandicus
CTGAATATGTACATTATAGTATACTAAACAGCTCTGCAATAAATTATACATAGTGATCAGAGGGCAACCAAAGGCGGTATAATGAAAAGTATAATCAGAAAGTAATTTAGAATAAGAGAAAAAGAAAACAATAGAGAGAAAGAAAGAAATAATTAAGATAAGATAAATAATGGAATATAAAAGCATGTTTTATTATTCGAATATTCTGTTTTAATATGTATAACATGTACATTTAAACCAGGCTCAAAAACTATGAAAGTGTAATAATGCTCAGAATTTGTGATCACTGATCTGATTGGTCAAAAGAAAATTCGTTCTGCATATTGACCAATCAGAAGCCGTATTTGGAGCATGGAGTTTTATAGTTTTGGACGCAAGTTTATATGGCCGTGGTATAACTGAAAACTGGATAAGCTTGCTTCTTAATGATTCCATGTCTAAGCAAACTGCTGTTTAATTAACAATACTTCTATTAATTGTAGTGTCTTGTATCATTAAATACCAGTTGCAAACGCTCCTTGTCTTTACATTTCTTTCGTGTTACCGGAAGCTTCGTATGAAATGTTGCTGTCACATCACTGAAACAGTCTTGCTTTTTGTATCGTATCTTATGCCTCTTTCAACTATTTAGTTTTTCAGTTATATCTCGGCGTTTTCTGGGTAAGTTAACAGTACTGTTACTCTGGTTACCATGACGGCAGCGATGTCAGTCGAAATGCTAACCCCGCAATCCTGAGCGCCAATGAGATTAATTACTACCATTACAGCGTATTGGAATCGAATCCACGACCACCCACAGTCAATGCTGACGTTCTACCTCTACCTCACCTAGACGGTATACTGTGACAGTTAATGAACACTATAGAGGTTACGCTACCGTTACGCCAATTAAATTTTCCCTCTTTGTTTCCATGTTAATCATCCAGTTTCCACCCTCAGTTTCAGCCTTTCTAAACGTTTTACAGGTTGTCAGAAAATAAGGGGGGGGGGGGGGGATTGGTGGTCATGTATTATGCACGAGAGAATTTGGCTGTTGCAGAATTACCCTTAAAATGACGTTAAACTCGAAACAATCAATCAAGGTGAGAAGGATATAAGTTAGACGATTTAAAGTTAGAACCGCCGTTTTCTTGTTTATTCGTAAAAGACATATCGCTTTAACTTGAGATGTATTAACAGAGAGGTAGGCAAATCTCTTTTTAGAGATGTTTTTTTCTAATATAGAGATGATGATTGAATTCCCTTTCGATAGCTTATGTTTAAGTGATTATATGACAAAAGTTGCAACATAATGAGCTACTTTTGTCACATGCTTTGTAAGATGGGTCAAATACGGCTGCATGTGGACAAGTATTTAGGTTACAGATAATTATAGGCACATCTAAATAATAAGACATATATATCTTGATATATATATAGGATCTGACATGAGCTTATATTTCATATAAAGTTTTATTAAACGAGTGTAAGAAATGTGTTATTAAGCGAGCCTGTTGCGAGATTAATTAAACTTTTTATGAAATGACAACGAATGTCAGATTCTTTTTATCACATGACGAAACACAAAAAGAAAATCGGAGGTCATACACGATCAGAAAATAGTCCCAACATGTAATACCTAATTAACTATTAACTAATCACAAAACAAATATTCAATCATGTTATTAATCATGAAAACACATATAAAGAAATACGTAATGGATATATTAGATCGGATACAAGCATTGTCATGTGATAAAAATACATTTTAATTTGGACATTTCTTAAACGAATGCAAACTGCATATAAAGAAAATACTACCGCATATAATGCTGGAATCACAGCATCAGGGACGTAGATAAGAGATAATCTACGTCCCCTGCACAGCATATAAGGAAATTGCATCTACAACATATAATGACATATATACAGTGTATATAACCGAAAGTACGACATTTTATTTGATTTGCACTGCGAAAAAGAAAAAGCACACACATAATTGGCACAGTAATTACTACATATATGTAAGTCTGCACATTATATAATGCAAAAAGCAACCGTATAACTTGTTATCTTCTACACACAATAACAAATCTACAGCATATATTGGTGTTTGTACCGCACGCACTTTCGAATGCACTGCAAAACAAAGACAGTACCACCACATATAAGGAGAGTTGTACTACATATAACAAATAAAGTACAGCACGGAAAGAAACAGTTACCACACATAATGAAATGTCTGCCACATAAAATGAATCATAGATCTACCAAATATAATTAAATATCTAATGCATATAAGTAGACGGTCATGGCGTTCCATAGCTTGCCATACATTTCACTCGTCGAATACTCCCAAAAGTTGATTATTTCATGACGGGACCCATTTGAAGTAAACCAGCCATATTTTCAGATATAAATAGAATATTCCCTACCGGTTTTATTTGTTTTCCTAAACCAAAACATGATATCCCTTTCTATCTTATTTATCGAAAGGTGGAATATATCAACGTGTTATTTTGTATTATTTCTTTTGAAAGCAGGTATTGTTTTCTTTTAAAACGTAGGTGTATTGCTTCATAGAACAGTAGAACCTGAGTATAGAGACCACCCATGGAGATGCAATAACATGGTCTATGATTACAGGTGGTCTTTAATTACAGTGTCATTTATACAGGAATTGAGTCATAGGGAAACTAAAAGTGTGGTTTGCTATAGACAGGGAATTGCTATTCCAAAGTGGTCTTTAGCACAGGTTTGAGTGTATACGTTTTAAAATAATATAGCAATTTAAGCGTTCTTCATTTTTCCATAATTGTTGATATGAGCAGCGCCATGCGAAAAATAACCGTTGGTATTTTTCGAACGGTGTAGATCAAGATCAGCCAAGTCTGATCAGGCTATGTATGCACAGTTATCACATTAGACATAGAAGGTTTCAAGTAAAATATGTAAAACACTATCCGTTTGGATCCTTTATCCCTTTCCCTCATATAGACGCTTTCTGACGCCTCTGCAGCAGACGGCTTTTTGAAAACATAGTGACAAAAGAAGAAATTGCACAAAACGTGCAATTTCTCCTTTTGCCACATGTTTTCCACTTTTTGTTATAACAAAATATGTTTTGACAAAATACGTTCAAAGTCGTCTGCTGCAGAATTGCCGTATGGGGGAAAGGGTTAAGATGGAAGCGTATGCAGGTCTTTTGTCACACGTTAAACTTGTTTTTGCTGGACATCGAACAATGTAAGATATATTTGTCTTTACATGCTTATTCATTTGCGATCAGTGTACCCATGCAGTATCATTATTTTCATTATCTTGATGTGTCTACTTTTAAGAAATGCATTCCTGTGAATATTTTGAACTGTAAGTAACGATCAGTCCATAGATATATACACTCGTACACACTCCTCACATAGATACATACACTCGTACACACTCCTCATATATATATATACATACACTCGTACACACTCCTCACATAGATACATACACTCGTACACACTCCTCACATATATACATACATTCGTACACACTCCTCACATAGATACATACACTCGTACACACTCCTCACATAGATACATACACTCGTACACACTCCTCACATATATACATACACTCGTACACACTCCTCACATATATACATACACTCGTACACACTCCTCACATAGATACATACACTCGTACACACTCCTCACATATATAAATACACTCGTACACACTCCTCACATATATACATACACTCGTACACACTCTTCACATAGATACATACACTCGTACACACTCCTCACATAGATACATACACTCGTACACACTCCTCACATAGATACATACACTCGTACACACTCCTCACATAGATACATACACTCGTACACACTTCTCACATATATACATACACTCGTACACACTCTTCACATAGATACATACACTCGTACACACTCCTCACATATATACATACACTCGTACACACACTTCTCACATATATACATATACTCGTACACACTCTTCACATAGATACATACACTCGTACACACTCCTCACATATATACATACACTCGTACACACTCTTCACATAGATACATACACTCGTACACACTCCTCACATATATACATACACTCGTACACACTCCTCACATAGATACATACACTCGTACACACTCCTCACATATATACATACACTCGTACACACTTCTCACATATATACATACACTCGTACACACTCCTCACATATATACATACACTCGTACACACTCCTCACATATATACATACACTCGTACACACTCCTCACATATATACATACACTCGTACACACTCCTCACATATATACATACACTCGTACACACTTCTCATCTATCTCATGTCAAACCCAATACTAAATACGTACACCTACTTCATCTGTGAGCGACATGCGTCATTCGTCTTCCACCAATGGGCTAAGTATATGTGGAAAAGCAGCCAGTTGCTTGGGAAGATTGGTATGTGGATTACTGGTGTGAGAAAACCAGGAAATACATGAGTAGGTGAACTGGCCGCCGTGATATGACTGAATTGTTAAAAACAGCGTTAAACCCCAATCAATCAATCAATTCAACTGTGAAGCAGACACATGGAAAATGTTATACCACTGACATATTCTTGTTGAAATCGTAGTAAAACATCGTTAAAGCAAAACCAATTGATAAGTGAAGTGGTACCCGTTCGTATAACACAGCCTATAAACGTCAAGACAATGAATGACGTTCACACAGCCTTTAAACGTCAAGACAATGAATGACGTTCACACAGCCTATAAACGTCCAGACAATGAATGACGTTCAAACAGCCTATAAACGTCCAGACAATGAATGACGTTCATACAGCCTATAAACGTCCAGACAATGAATGACGTTCATACAGCCTATAAACGTCCAGACAATGAATGACGTTCACACAGCCTATAAACGTCCAGACAATGAATGACGTTCATACACACTATAAACGTCCAGACAATGAATGACGCTCACACAGCCTATAAACGTCCAGACAATGAATGACGCTCACACAGCCTATAAACGTCCAGACAATGAATGGCGTTCACACAGCCTATAAACGTTCATACAGCTATACACGTCCAGACAATGAATAACGTTTAACACAGCCTATAAACGTTTAGACAATGAATGACGTTCACACAGCCTATAAACGTCAAGACAATGAATGACATTCACACAGCCTATAAACGTCCAGACAATGAATGACGTTCACACAGCCTATAAACGTCCAGACAATGAATGACGTTTACATAGCCTATACACGTCCAGACAATGAATGACGTTCACACAGCCTATAAACGTCCAGACAATGAATGACGTTCACATAGCCTATAAACGTCCAGACAATGAATGGCATTCACACAGCCTATAAACGTCCAGACAATGAATGACGTTCAAACAGCCTATAAACGTCCAGACAATGAATGACGTTCATACAGCCTATAAACGTCCAGACAATGAATGACGTTCATACAGCCTATAAACGTCCAGACAATGAATGACGTTCACACAGCCTATAAACGTCCAGACAATGAATGACGTTCATACAGACTATAAACGTCCAGACAATGAATGACGCTCACACAGCCTATAAACGTCCAGACAATGAATGACGCTCACACAGCCTATAAACGTCCAGACAATGAATGGCGTTCACACAGCCTATAAACGTTCATACAGCTATACACGTCCAGACAATGAATAACGTTTAACACAGCCTATAAACGTTTAGACAATGAATGACGTTCACACAGCCTATAAACGTCAAGACAATGAATGACGTTCACACAGCCTATAAACGTCCAGACAATGAATGACGTTCACACAGCCTATAAACGTCCAGACAATGAATGACGTTTACATAGCCTATACACGTCCAGACAATGAATGACGTTCACACAGCCTATAAACGTCCAGACAATGAATGACGTTCACATAGCCTATAAACGTCCAGACAATGAATGGCATTCACACAGCCTATAAACGTCCAGACAATGAATGACGTTCACACAGCCTATAAACGTCCAGACAATGAATGACGTTCATACAGCCTATAAACCTCCAGACAATGAATGACGTTTAACACAGACTATAAACGTCCAGACAATGAATGACGCTCACACAGCCTATAAACGTCCAGCCAATGAATGACGTTCACACAGCCTATAATTGCAGTTGCTTCAAAAGCACGGTGAATCGCTCGTTTTGATTGGTTCAAAACCGATCACGTGACTAAAAGGAATTGCGTTTATTTTCCAATAACTGCAATTGATCACATGACCAGTTCACGGAACTACTTTCGGAAAATACCTTTAATTACGACAGTTAACCGTAAACAATGCCACAAATAATTATGCCGAGGTCATATTCAGCTTAATTTTTTAAAAGTAATAATAAATAACACTCATGAGATATAATATCTATCACATAAAGTGACTTATGAGGCGTATTTCGATAAAAATGTACTTAACGTTTACAATATTTCTAGATGAAATTTACGGTTTTGGCGCCAAAGCGACTAACGTATGACGTCAAAACGCTGACGTGACGTCATTTTCCTAGTATTATGTAATTTTCCTAGTATTAGGTCATGTTATCGGCGTAAAGAACATATTTAAAAGAGATCCCAATTTTCAATTTATATGTCCCTTTTCTTTCGATGAAAAATAGCTGGTTTTTTCTTAAACTGCAATTATAAGGGTTTAATGTATGTTTTGGTACAGTTATAAGAGTATAACACGAAATAGCCAAATTACACAGCTGACATAATGCCCTTCCGTACCAAAACATACATTAAACCCTTTAGTGTTAGTGCTACCTCTCCATAGAGACAATATAGACCATTGGTATGACAACCTCTCCATAAAGACAATATAGACCATTGGTATGGCTACCTCTCCATATAGACAATATAGTTCATTGGTATGACTACCTCTCCATATAGACAATATAGACCATTATTAGACATAAGTTAATGGATTCCGAAGGCCAATTATTGTTATATGTTAATACAGAGTTTCCGTTTTTTCTTTCAGTGTATTGTTTTGTATGAGGGTTTACACCGTTTCAACATTATCTCATCTATATCACGGTGACAGGACACTTATTCAGCATCCCTGGGTCAACAAATAAGTACTTAAGTAGGAAGTGGGCCTTGAAGTGGATTGAACCCGCGATGTCCTGTTTCAAATCCAACACGCTTAGTTCTAGTAGTTCTTAATGCAATGTTCGGTAATATATTTACATCTGTATGTAAACGAAATATATTTTGTTTATTACAATGTAAAAACAATGTGTATAAACGTTTGTGTCTTGATCATTATCACCATTTATACCATATCATTTTGTTAATGGTCAAAGGCAAGATGCCAATTTGCGAATAAAAACTTCAAAAACGTGTATACACCTATGACTAAATAAACAATATGAAGTCAGACAGTTAAGGCTCTTTTGAAAATGTGCGAATTCAACCTGACTAATCAAGTAATCATTTATAGTGATTTCCCGGTTTTTAAATACTTACATTTCAAAAGTCGTCTACTGCAAATTTGTAAATACCATTCAGTCTTACCTTGGATGTTAATGAAGTGACCATACGTTAACCCTTTTGTAGTTTCGAATTAAAGCCGTGATATGAAGACTAGTTCGTGTTCAGTATCGGACGCCTGCACTTTTCATGTATCAAAAGTTTAAGTCTATTTTTATAACTAAAATCTAACAAAACGGACCCGGAAATTCCGTTTTCCATATCACGGCCTTATTTCGGATTGACAAAAAAGGTTAATGTTATAAATGACAGTTAAATTATCGAATACAGTTTAAAACAGAGTGGCAAATTGAAAAGTTTTTCGTTTCGAACAATTTCTCCTTTTGTCACAATGTTTTTAAAACTCGTCCGCTACGGATGCGTCAATATGCGTCTACATGTGGGTAAGGGTTGGAAAAAAAGAAACCGTCTGCAGTAGACACGTCAGTTGTGCACAGTATGATGGAAAGCTGTCAAATTACATCATACATCATGTTACATCATGTAACGAGCTGTCTCTCCGGAAATCTGCATTAATTGCCACTTAGACATTAAATTTTACCCAATTTCCTGTTGGACGAAACATGGATTGGTCCAATGTTCAACATGGAATAATCGACTTTGTGAATTCGGGTGTGAATGAGTTAATATGAGCCGCGTCGTGTAATTTGTGGTCTCATTGACACTCTGGCGTGGAATCCATTCAGAATACATGTGGGTACAGCTAATGGGGCTACACTTCTACGTTTTATCAACAGATACATTACTCTTACCCTCATACAGACGCCACAATATGTTCAACTCTATTCTAAAAATAGACTTTTATCCAAAGAGATTTTCCATCTTTTTTCTTCACGTGAATTCAAAGTCGTCTGCTGCAAATGTGTTGTATGTGGAAAGGTTTAACATCTATGTAAACTTTTGGCCGAATGAGCAACTTCTCACTTTGCCACTATGTTTTCAACTGTACACGGTAATTAAAATGTCATTTATAGTGATTTCCCGGTTTTTTATTTACTTAAATTTCCAAAGTCGTCTACTGCAAATTTGTAAATACCATTCAGTCTTGCCTTGGATGTTAATGAAGTGACCATACGTTAACCCTTTTGTAGTTCCGAATTAAAGCCGTGATATGAAGACTAGTCCATGTTCAGTATCGGACGCCTGCACTTTTCATGTATCAAAAGTTTAAGTCTATTGTTTATACTTGAACTCAAATCTAAGAAAACGGACCCGGAAATTTCGTTTTCCATATCACGGCCTTTTTCGGATTGACGAAAAAGGTTAATGTTATAAATGACAGTTAAATTATCGAATACAGTTAAAAACACAGTTGCAAATTGAGAAGTTGCTCGTTTTGAACAATTTCTCCTTTTGTCACAATGTTTGTAAAACTCGTCTGCTACGGATGCGTCAATATGCGTCTACATGTGGGTAAGGGTTGACAAAAAATATAACCCGTCTGCAGTAGACACGATATTTTTGAACAGTATGATGGAAAGCTGTCAAATGACATCCGCCTGCCAAGGCCATAAACACATCATGCACTCATCCAGTATATATGTAATTGTCATCTATCTGTTATGGGCGACTTTTCACCGAGATTAAAAAACGCGTCTAGCGATTTGAAGTCTTAATGCATCTGCACAGTTCAACCAGTGACTTCACTTGTGGCCAAAATATTATATAGACCTTAAACATTTCCCATATACAACAAATCTGCATCAGACTACTGTTAAATCACTTTGAGAAAGAATTGGAAAACATCTTTCGATAAAAGTTAAGTTATGCAAAAAAGTAGAAAATATTGTCGCAAATGAAGAGTAATTCCTCTGCATAGGAGTCATAACGTGTATGTATGTGGGAAAGAGTAATGTATCCTTTGAGAAAACCTAGAAATGTAGCCCCACTAGCTGTACGCCCATGTAATCTGAATTGATTCAACGTCGGGAGTAAATAAGTCCCAAAGTCGCCTGGCGCGGTACAATTTAAAGTTAAAATAGACTGCGTGTCCCTAGACATGAGAAAATCTGTTTGAAAGTATAAGTACAACAGAAATTTGATGCAACGCATCAATGTCGCCAGGAATCCGTACTGCAGTTATGCATAACACTAACATTATAGCAGTTGAAAAAACAGTCATCAACTGAGGGGCAGTCCGTCTATTGTCTTTTTCGAACGTGAATTGTCTGCAAGAAACAGTGCAGTTACACTGGCTGATCTGGAAATAATGGGTTAGTGAAATTATCAAAGACTGCATTACAAAAAATTAAGAAAGCAACTTAAAATATGTATACATTTAAATCTGATCTTTATCTTCACTTTCAATCTCATTTGTTATTGTCATTGTATATATTATATGAAGCAAATTTGCCTGACCGTAATGAAATATGAACCGTCTTGCGAGAAAACAAACAAGGTGCGTAAATTCTCGCCCGGATCAGCCTAAGCATGCCGCGTAGGCGTACCCGAATAAACACTTTCGCCTTCTGTGGATATTCTGTTTCAGGAATCATTACTCTATACCTCTTTTCCCCTGAAACGGAATATGTCGACCCGTATCAGTCTGCACGAAGTGCACAGGCTGATCTGGAACGATACATTACGCAGAGGCCATAATGTTGGCTTTCTCGCGGGACGGCTCAATTATTATTTATTACAGTCAGGCCAATTTGCTTATATTTGTAATATTTTATAGAATTTTTATAGTGATTGATTGACTGAATATTGAGTATAAATGATATAAAGTGTTTTACTGACTTTCTTCCCTTTGGAAGACCATATATACAAAGATTACACTTCTATAGAAATATATTTTCCATTTTTTTCTCTACGTCAGATTAAAGTCGTCGGCTACAGATTTGTTGTATGTGGGAAATAGTTATGGTCTATATAATATTTTGGCAAACAGTTAAGAGACTGGTTAGACTGTGTAGATGAAGAGCTAAAATCGCTAGCGGTGACTCACGTGTTTGTAGCTCAGTGAAAAGTCGGCCATAACACAGTAAATAAATAGATGAAAGTACATATAGACTGGGTTACATGATGTGTTTATGTTCCTGACAGGCGGGTGTTATTTATACTGTAAAATGATATTTGCTCTAAATGAACAATTTCTCCTGTTTGCATGGTGGGTGTCATCTCGTATTAAAGTCTGATTCCGTAATTATGTTCTAGTAATGGTGATTTTCTTAGAACGGTAATATGAGTCACTCTAGGGTCTGTTCCTGGTCATGATTATGGACAATTTTGGGACGGTCCGTTCCAGAGTCAATAAACTACACTGTTCATAAATGTTTTTCGGAGTTACCGCGTTCCTAAAAAGACGGCTCCGGCGAAACAAAGCCCCACCGAAACAAATAGTGCTAAGGGGAATTATTTTCACGCCAAACAGATGATGTGATCAAATAACTGAAAGTACTGGTGGGTCAAAGCGCTGAAAGAACTGGTGGGACGGTTGTATAGGTATTCGTTAATTAAGGTCATATGTATGTACACAAGAGATGTTTGTCAAATATGAATGCCTTCCTTTACCAATGAGGTTAGTCAGTTTGAAAAAGCAGTTTACTTTTAGTATGTCTATTGGGTTTTAATTGACTATGTCAAGAACATTCAGACCAGATTCCATTATAACCCAATTTTGCAATGCTCGTGTGAGGAGTGGACTGATTTGTATTATATATAAGTTTTCATTTCATTTTTTGAATGTTACTCTCTCACTATCTAAACTAGTAATTTTCAAAATAGGTTCTTTCATTGTAATAATATGCAATACAATACGATACAATTCTTTATTGCCTCCATGTTTGGAGATATCGTAGGATAAATTTTACACTACACAAATATATTATAAAATTTCAATAGAAGAAAAAGAACACATATATTAACATACAAACAAAAATGAAAAGGCAATTACTGACTACTAGGGTTATATATACAAGTTCGATACTAATTTACGTTAGTATTGAACTATCAATGCTTAACATCAACCTCAAACATAGTGCGTTTAAGCTTGATGTTAAACAAGTATGGTTGTCGTTCAGAACTCTGACACAGTTAAACTGGCGAATACAGCTGGACACAGCGACTCACAAAAGTGAACGTGAGCTGTAGAAACATTCTGTTGATATTCGAATTGACGACTGGTGGTAGTGGTGCGCCCATGATGCAGAGTACCCACTCAAAATGGTCTAGAGCATAAAGCTCGTTAAAAAATTGAATATTTAATAACATAATCATCAACTAATAAATGTATTTACTTTGTTTGAAAACCATTAATTGAATGATTACTATTTTCATTGCCATGTATGTTAATTATGTATGTTATGCACAATGCGCTTATATTCTTGTGTTGTAAATAAACTTCGCTTCTGTTCTGTTCTGTTATGATAATCACACAAGGGAAGGAGCCAGCCTGTTATTGTAGATTTAAGTGTGAAAATATGCAGGAGTTACATTATTGATTGTCATTATTGGTAGAAAAGGACAATGTACCTACTTGTCTTTGAAATTATTAATATACACGAGGACCATTATGGTCCTATTGCGCTAACCTGTATAACAGAACTTAGATAGTTGTCCATGTACATATAAGAAAATCAAGCCCCTGATAACTTTCAAAGCAGTATAATTACTCACAATGACTTTTTTCCATTTTAAATAATCTTTAAGATACAAGTATGATAAGTTAACCTCTAATCCCTGTTACACTCAACCTGAAGGTGTTAATTACACCTTCCTACCTAGCAAGATCTGTGTAATGAACGGTCAAATGCATGAGTAGGTGAACTGGCCGCCGTGATATAACTGAGAAATTGTTAAAAACGGCGTTAAACCCCAATCAATCAATCAATCAATCAATCAATCAATCAACGGTCATTAATGTCTGATCCTAAACATTGAACCGTTTAAGCACAGAGCTTTTTTGCAGCGAAACTTTTGACTGAAATTAGATTTTAGCCACCTGCATTTTGTTGTGAGCCACGTTTAGCCAATGGCTAATGACAGTCTCAATCCTGATCTTTGTCGAGTGTCACCAAGGGACCTGTGTGCCAGATTATTCTTAAATCGTAAATTTACTTTAGGTCGAGAAGTTTATTTAAGTCTTTACTTTACATATGTAAGGAAAACAAGCTCTTACAACTGGCGACAATGTTTTTCAATTGATCGGTATCTTTCGAACAATCTTGGTTGAGATTCACTCAAGGAACACTATTTTGAAATTGGCCCAGAACTCTGGGACAGAAATATTTTAGAAGTTCTGGAAATTTCCTCATTTTTAATGCCGCAACAACCAAATTTTCGTTGGTTAAGGAGGAGAAATTGTTTGTAGGAAAATGTTAAGGGACTGACGGACAGACGACGACGATGCCAGACGGTGAGTTATCACAATAACTAAACCCGCACTTCGTGCTCAGATGAGCGGAAATATTACAATATGGAGATCGTTTTATACGATTAGATCCAAATCGGTGCATTACAACAAGAAGGTTGGGATGATTACTTCTAATATAGGTATTCAAACATAATTCTAGTAAGGGTATAGTGAACTTTGACATATTCCAACACAAAGGAAGATAAGGCCCTATATGGCTCACCTGACACATACTTATGATAAAAGGTGACTAAAATGCAATCATAAGCACAAACATTCTGTTTGATCTTGAAAAGACAAACTACTACTAAGACTAATTTACATGATTATTTCCTTTTAAATGAGACTTCTATAGTATCAATAACGTTTTCCCTGGAACTTATGTGTTGACCTTATTTTTAATCGCAGGTGATCCACACAAACACTCTGACCAAATTTCATGACGATTGGATATAACATGTGACCCCAGACCGTTAACAAAGTTTTCGTTTGATTTGTTCCAGTTACGTCTTGTGTACATACACATGCAACCACCTGTCTGATAGTAATATACGAATACCAACAAAACCGTCCCATCAGTACTTTCAGTGCTCTGATTCATTTTTTGCAACCTGTTTCAAAATATAAAATGCACTCGTCCCATATTGAACATGAAATAATCGTCTTTGTGAAATTCGGTGCTGAAAGAATAAACTTCTGAAATGTGGTGAACATTAATACGCTGTTATGAATCACTCTCGGGTCCGTTTCCTTGTCATAATTATGTTTAATTTCTCTTTTGTCAACCTGTTTGAAACGTCGTCTGCTGTAGATACCTAAAGTACGTCTGGATTTAGATATCCATGTTTTGGGTTTTTGGCCTTGGGCTTTAGCCCCTGGTCAAAGGAGTAAAACCATTTTTTCCGGAGTTGGCAGCCTGCCAATTACTGTTAACAACTTAACACCCTATAACGCATTTTTGGGTGAGATTACGCAAGAAAAATAGTCCATCGTGGATTCAATAAAACTGAATTTAAAAGGTTAAGATCACCCAAAAAAGATCATTATTGACGCGGCGTCAATTTTGTACCATGGGGTGACGTAATCGAAAAGGGAGCAACCAACATTATTATTGTAAAGAAAAACTCTGTAATATGTTTGAAAAAAAAACAACCTTTATGAATCAATAAATTGTATTAATTGATTTAAGAAACATAAAGATGCAAAATAAGTATGTCTCCTACTGTTATTACAAATCTTTAGACACATTCAATTTATATTTAATAACTTTTACCGAACTTCCTAGGCTACGCTTTTTTTAATAGTTTGATTAACGACCCTCACGTCACGGTTCATCAAAGCTAAGAAAAAACGTTCACTTTTCCCCCAACTTCCTAGGCTACGCTTTTCTAATTGTTTGGTTTACGGCCCCAAAACTCGGAGGATGTGTTTGCCTATTTATACAATTCTTATGTTTTTCTAAATTTAAAACGTTCCTCCGCATACAGTTTGTTCATTCAGACCATTGTATTATTGCTATATGTTGACTATACATGTGAACGTTTTCTTTTAATTTCATAAATGCTCAATTTTGATCATAAATATCTTAAAATCTTTTAAAATTACTTTGTATTTTCTTTTTATATTTTCCCGTTTTTGATATCATACTTCTGCTAAACTGGAAGGAGCATAGAATTCCCACTCTCCTCCCAAAGATTGCGGTCACACTTAACTTATAACTAAAGGTATTACACCTTAATATATGTTAATAGTTTAGCACCTATGTTTTGTTTCTTTATCTAATTGATCTAGTTAGAGCAGATTTAAAACCGTTCATCGGTAAAAAATTAAGAAACATCAGCATACACTGACATGTTATAGTTGCAGTCAACGTTTTAGCAAACTTTTAACTAAATGTTTTCAGGACTAACCTTGTCATTTCACGACTAAACTTCACATGCTGAATATCACATAGATCGCAGCATATAACACGTCTAATCCCTACGTTAAAATTGACCCTTTCTTCTCTTGGTAACCTTTTATTATAGGCTATGGTAGCCAAGTGAGCAATACAGGCACATATTGGCATTCTTGATTAAAATAAAGGGACATTTGGCCTTTTTGTTCGAAATATTTACATCCTGTCTGTTTGCACACGTTATTTAAATGTACTGAACTGCATCTGCTTCTTTTGAGTCATGCTTCAAAATCATGTGCGGCGTCTTTGATGCTTTGCATCAAAATTTGTCTTGTATATTGCTTATTTTACAGCTATTAAACACGGTAAGTAATCTTCGGACGTCATCGATAATGCAAAAAATAAAAATGGAGACTTGTATACAATTAAGAACTCATTTAACATGAAAATCGGGTACAACTGTAAAATACATTTAAAAAACCCCACAAAACTACGCATTTTTCGAAAGGATATTTCTTTTTCTCTCTTGTACGCATTTGAAATACACCGAAATCGTCACGATATTCACGAAAGAGCGAATCAACTATACGGCGTAATTTATTTTGAAACAGATATTTCTGTGGTTTAAATATTTTCATGTCTGCATTTTGCGATGACAATTGTATGTGCAAGAATGTGCAATCATATACGAAACTTGCAAAGATATATGCGAAAAACAAAATGCATAAATGATGATCGAAAACGACAAAAAGCGACAGACGAAGTTTTCGTCACGCAACATAGTAAAATAGGAAGATATTATACTGAACATAAAAGTCACATAATTAAATACAAAGCAAATGAATAGTTAGGATGATTGAAAATTGAGATGTCGTCTATGTGAAAAAAAGATAAAAATGTAAATCTATTAATAGACTATAAATGAATGGTACTGTCTTTTGTTTTAGCTCATAACTTTATTCGGGAACCAGAATCGGTGCGCGGCCTCTTACGAAATGTACAAACTGAACTAAATTGAGATCGGTTTTAAACGCGTTGGTGAATACGGACTAAATCTAAAAACGCCGGGAATCCAAAAAGTGGACTGAATATTTAGATTTAGATTTAGTCAAGCATCTAAATTGAAAAGTTTGGCGAATACGGGGCCTGGCTTCTTCCTCTAATTACTGCGTAATATATCAAAGGATGTAAGGAACCAGACTACATTTAGCTACATTTTTTGGAAAATGGTTCTCTATTTTACTGTTTAGACTAGATACAGTATGAATTTCAATTAACTAAAACATGTACATACATTAAATTAATATACCGGCCTTTGTGTTTCCTTTAATTTGTAAAACTCACACATGTATATAGAGTGTAAAAGGGATGTTTCAAAAGTAATTTACCTTACATTAATATACTTAGTAAGGACAAACAGAAATCCCGACATGAGGTCACCCTGGCAGGTCCATGTGCTAAATTTCAAAAATTCCTACAGGAAGCCGCCTTCAGGCGGCTTCCATTAATAATTATTATTATTACACCATATGGACGTATATAGGGGCTATTTATAGTAACACATTCGGGATTTCCCTAATTACCATTACGATCATTTTTATCCAAACATATAGACACTAAAGAGAGATTTTTTGAGAATTTTAACGATGTATTCTGTGTTTTTCCGCATAATTTGCTGAAATAGAAATTCGGACGCCTGTGAACAAATGTAGATCCAGATCAGCCAGCGCGTCCTCACAGTTTGATCTGGCTCTGCATTGTTCGCCAATTATTATACTTTTGGATCCTTTTAATTCATTTCGAACCTCCAGAACCTATGTTATGGGCTCTTTGGAGAATCGCGATGCTCAGTGAAAAAACAGCTTTAACGTAATAAATACACGTGTGGAAGAAATACCTGTCTTTGCATCTATGCAAAAGGATCGTGCATAGATACTGCTTTACAGAAAGTGTCTTTTAACATTCTATGAATGATTGGCGCAAATCTTTATCAGAATGTGCATGATGCGCTGGCTTATCTTGATCTACACTAATCGCAGATGCCTAACGGTTGGTTGTACTACTATGTATCCAGCCTTCTTCAATATATTTGGGGATAACATTTAATGTCCTTTCTTGGTTTAAATGGTGTAGTTGTTAGAGCCTCCACATTGGAAGCGTGAGACCAGGGTTCGATCTCCCGTCGTGTCATACCAAAAGCATTGGCAAGGGAAGGAATGGCTCCCCTCCTGGCTGGCCATGGTTGCAGGCATAGCATTAAGACTGTTGTATCTGTGTCCGGATAAAACAATTCCAAGGTCACGCCGTGATATAACAATCCCAAGGTCACGCCGTGATATAACAATCCCAAGGTCACGCCGTGATAAAACAATCTCCAGGTCACGACGTGATATAACAATCCCAAGGTCACGCCGTGATATAACAATCCCAAGGTCACGCCGTGAAATAACAATCCCAAGGTCACGCCGTGATAAAACAATCCCAAGGTCACACCGTAATATAACAATCCCAAGGTCACGCCATGATATAACCGAAATACTTTTGAAATCGGTTGAACACAATTTGAACGGGGGGAAAAGGTTTGCATAGGATTGAAATTGACTATACGAACTGTAACAAACTGTGATAGAACCGTGCTTCACTGAAAACAATGAAGGTTTTAAGAAAAGAGTTTAGACACAGATTATCTTTAAGATTATTAGTCACTCCTGTATTTAACACTAATTAAGCTAGGACTGTATAGTGCTAGCAATGTGTTTAACCCTTTCTAACATATATCTTGAAAATACCCGGCCAAACAATACGCGATATGTATTTTAAATACATTCATGATATGGAAGCAGCAATCTTGTGTTTGACGTATTACTCCACAACGTGTACTAGTGCCGAGTGTTTGAGGACTCTAAACTAGTTTATCTTGTCCCGATTACGGATATCGAACTCGGGATGTATTGGTACCTGCAGTAAACACAGGAAATGGCGCAATACAATGAACCACTATTGGTAAACACATTAGTTCGCACCAAAAGGAACAAGAAAGAAGAAGAGTGTATATTTTTATTATTGTGTTTAAACAGTACAATGACAACGACCATCCCTACAATGAGGATGAGGTCCATGCTCTCCAGTACAGGTGCAATCGGCATCATTAGTGCATGTATTGTCTGAAAAAGAATAGAAAACAAGGTTATGCATTTCGATGAATGATTGCATACTGACATACTGACATACTGACAAACACACATGTTGAAAATAGGTAAGAGAAACTGGATATGAGCAATTCCACGAGAAAACCAACATGGTGGTCTCTGCGTTAAGTATCGACCCGGATCAGCATAAGCATATCCCGGACAGACAGTGGATTTTCTGTTTCAAGAATCATTACTCTGTACCTCTATGCCGGACTGAGCAGGCTGATCTGGGTCGATACATTACGCAGAGTCCATAATATTGGTTTTCTCGTAGAACGGCTCATACATAGTTCAGGTCATCATTGAGTAACAAGGCTATTTGAAGCCGGCCACGCATTTATGATATTTGTTCCACAGGGAATCGAAGGTATTCATAGAGGCCCGTATCTATATAGTAGGGGTCCTTTTTACGTGCATGTCTATATATTTTCGATTCCCTATGGATTTAATTGGTGGACCTCCCGACTCCAATAGGTTTTTTAAGTGACAATAATCACATTGTGTATTCAGTCATTTCAAAATGTCTCGATCTTACGCAGAAACATAAAAATCCGCTAAGACCGAGTACTAAGTGTGTTGGATTTAAACAAGGTTTCGCGGGTTCGATCCACTTCAAGGCCCACTTGCGACTTAAGTACTTATTTATTTACCCATGTATGCGGAATCAGTGTCCTGTCGCCGTGATATAACTGAGATAATGTTGAAAACTGAGTAAAACCCCTATAAAACAATACACAGAAAGAAAAGCGTAACCTCTATATCAATCGTTAACGAATAACCGGCCCTTAATTAAGGTAGAACCACAGGCGTCCGAATTTCCATTACAGAAGAAAATTGGGGAAAACACAGAATACCTCTTTAAAATACTCAAAAAGTCTCTCTATAGTGTCCATACGCTATGATAATCAAAGTACTGGTAACGAATTATTTTGAAAATGTAATTAATAATTGCATTTGATCATGTTTTTTGTTTGTTTTAAACTTGCTTTAAAAATTAGTAGTTTTTAGACAATCTAGTCTATTTCATGATTATAAATAATCTTTGTCCATATATATTTTAAAAGAAACATCTGGAAATGTTCAATATATACTGTAATATACTGGGTGTATACGGATAATTGTGAAAAATGTATGGGTAAAACAGGATTTATTTTAAAAAATAAACATGCATAATGTAGTAGCATAACGGATAAAATATGCTAGCCGCACTGTTGCATACTATGTCTTTCTCATAACATTTCTTACTTTACCATTTGAGTAAAAACTTAAAATCACAAAATTTGGAAGCAATGTAGTAAAAATTGAGATAATGTAATTTTGCTTCATTTTTTTTAAAGCTTGTTACATGGTTTGTTTATTAACCCTTTCCCACATACAACACATCTGCAGCAGACGACTTTGAACATATCTTTGCAAAAATATATAAAACTCTCTATAAATGGAGGTAAAATACAAAGGGGAAAAACATATTGTGGGGAAATTGGAATTGCTTGCATTGAGCAAGTTCTACTTCGTCAAAATGTGTTCTAAAGATAGATGTCTACAGCAATGTCATCAGAAAGCCTCTATATGGGGTAAAGGCTTTAATATCTGAAATGTGCAAAGATTTTCTGCAAACAATTTTATGTTAAAAATGTGAAAAGCATAAATACATAAATATGTTATAAGTGTCCCAATACTGTAATGGTATGAATATATGATTTGCTGATCCCTGATAAATCAAATGCAGCATGAAAAACATGTTGTGGATGGTAACAAAAATAAATATTGACAAGCATACTTAACCCTTTCCCACAAATAGACGCTTTTCCTGATAAAAAAAGCATTTTGACGCGCACCTTAGCCCGAATGGCTGATAAATATAAATGAATGGTCTATAATTAGAACTCAGTTTTCAAGTTGGAAACGGAGACAAAACGGTGAGATTTCCCTGTGTGCGTTTAAGTGTTATTTGTCATTTTATTTTCCAACTATCATCTTAAGGAAACAAATAAAAATGCACAACGATACTTCCACAAATTTGTTGGCATCTCTGTGATACAGAGCTCCAGATAATTACGTGGGTCAAATATGTTTCACTCCCTATGTATCCATGTAACAGTTTAAACAGTAAATTAAAAACTCTGACTTGAACAATATACACTTGCTGTGTATCTATTAACACAAAAGAGTAAATTTAAAAGAGAGAAATGCTCATCATAATGACAACATGTTGATGATACTGCAGCAGGAAGCATTTTTGGAAAGTGAAAAATCGCTAAATATAAGCATTTGTTCCTTTTACTGCACTATTTTGAATTTACAATATACTTTAATAAACATTTTATTCATGTGTATACATCTTGTTTAATTACCTCCCTTTAACTACTTAAGTATACAATGCATTTCAAGACAAAATAAATTATTTTCTAGACTCATATCAAATGGAGTATCTCAAAAGGCTTATGTTTGATCGCCTCATAGTGTGAAATATTGTGATTTGTTTTGGCAGGGACGTATATTTATCTACGTCCCCGGTTTTGGGGGTCTATCCATATGCATCGTCATTATATAATAAAAAATCAATTGTTTGTACAACTTCCAATTTGTCCAAAATGCTTGCTTTACTAAAGGGAATGTTAAATATTTGTTAACCTAATGTTGTTAAAACAACTATATTCTTACTTGAACACACCTAACAGACCCTTCCGATGGGTTAAAGTCAGGTCTCCAGAATGTTTTATTTGGGGTTTTACGTCTCTTTCAACATTATTTCAGTTATATCACGACGACAGTTCACTTTTTCATGATCCCTGGGTAAACCAACCAGTACTAGGCTAGAAAAAGTGCATTGCCCAATAGTCCACTTAATCTGTGAATTTACCTTCAAATAATTGCAACATAATTTTTTTGGCGATATTATTGAAGATGAATATTTAATTTACAATACATCAAAAGTCTAAAAAAGTCTAAGTCTGCTAAATAGCAAAAAAATGACATCAAAAATAAGAAAATACCCTCAGATTTCGAAGTTCCATGCAGTCCTCCGTAGGAGGTTTATCAGTGTACTGGTAGGAAAAACACCTGGCAATTTAATTGCTTTATCTAAAAATAATCTAATGACCCCGAAGAAATGGTTACTTATGACCCCTGGGTCTGGTTTATTAATAGCCTACAGCACACTAAACCTTCTACGGAGGACTGCATGGAACTTCGAAATCTGAGGGTATTTCCTAACTTTTGATGTCATCTTTTTGCTATTTAGCAGACTTAGACTTTTTTAGACTTTTGATGTATTCAATCGGCCAGGCGATTATAAAAGCAGCAAGACCAAAGGTTCGGATGTCTCCACTCCAGATAGGATTAGGGGTTCAGATGCATCACCACTTTTCCTCAAAGTGTTTGATTGACAAGTTAGGCTTTAGTTCATCGTATTCCGAAATTCAAAAATTTGAAGCAAGCGCTGCAGTTGCACAAGGTATTGATTTGCCTTATCTGAAGGATGGCCAGTTTTGCCAATTTGTAGCAGACAATGTTGACCATTGCTTGCGAACATTAGATGGTCACAACACATTTCATGTTATGGGCATAATTGCTTGTATAACACATGGATTACAAATGGTCTGACCCGTGATCGTCGTTGGTCTGAAGCACAAAGAAACCAATGGATGCTTTCGATGCCAGCATGTACAGAATACAACAGTGCAATGCAAACATTTGTCGGTGTCTCATACCATACCAATGAACAACATGTTGAGAGCAGTCACTCGAGAAGAGAAAGAGATGAAAAAGAAAAAAAAATCCTTGAATTATCCTTTTGAGGTAACCCATTCCCTTCGAAACATTGAATCTGGTTTAACTGTCGATAATCAAGTGAATGTAGATAGTGCGAAGATGGTAGGTCAAAAGGTACTAGACACTATGCTTAATGCAAATATCTTAGGATCTAGTTTCAAACGTTCAAGTCAAGCAGTAACCCTTAGTTCTAAATCCATCATAAAAGTGAATGTGGAAACTATTCACATTGATCCACAGTGGCTTTTTCAGATTCTAGCTGCTGCAGCTGATAGGCTGTATGACAACCATGCAGATGTGTTTAAATATAAATTGTGTAGTTCCATCATCATTATTTGAATCTTCTGGAATGTTTTGTCCAGCTGACAAACCTGCTTTGGCTAATGCAATTTGGTCACTTGGTGATTGCAGTATACAGGAACAAATTAGCGATTCAGTGAAATATGTTATTGATGGTGATTCACTACTTCTGCGCTTGACTTGAACATATGGTGAAACGTTTGGTGGTATTTGTACGAATTACGTTGACCATGTCAAAAGAAAATATTGTTCGGCCACAGTCGTGTTTGATGGTTACTCAAATGGTTCTTCTACGAAAGACACATGCGCACATCAGAAACGTTCACGAGGACTTGCTAGTACAAATGAACAATTCAACAAATCAATACCAATCAGTGAAAACAAACAGTGCTTCATAAACATGCTTAGTCAATATCTACAGGAGAATGGGTGTCTGACGGAGCATGTACCTGATGACGCCGATGTATTGATAGTTATGATCGGGATAGCTAGTGCGGAAAACCACGAAACAGTTGTTGTGGGGGAAGATGCAGACCTTCTGGTTTTGCTGTGTTATCATGCCAACATTTCTGCAAACAAACTTTATTTCATATCAGGTGGAAATCTGAGGAATGCTAAAACATTCAAGGAGTGGGACATCATTCGAACAAAAGAAGTACTTCGTTCTATGTGCAGAATGCTTCCCTTTATCCATGCAGTCACAGATTCTGACACCACATTTAGAATTTTTGGAATTGGGAAAGCTGCTGCATCGAAAAAACTAAAAACATCTGTAAGCATGCAACAACTAGCATCTGTTTTCTTCGAGAGTAAAGCAACTAAAGAAGAAATAACCACAGCTGGCGAAAAAGTTATTGTCAGCTTCTACAATAGTGGTCTGAAGGAAGGACTTGATGCTCTCAGATACAGAAAATTTCTCAGCAAAGTCATGACCAGCATAACTTATGGTGCACTGCCACCAACAAGTGCATCTGCGCATTTTCACAGCTTACATGTTTACCTTCAAATAAAGGAATGGATTGGAAACAAGAGGCCCATGAGGGCCTATGCTCTACTGGCATTGATCTGGCTTGTTTCAAAAGGAACCAATATGTCATCAATATTCAAATACCATCTAAGTTTGGTGAAAATCAGATAGTAAATGGAAGCTCTATTGTGTTCAAAAGCTGTATTATAGCAATTTTGACCATTTCAAGGACCATAATCCAGTCATGCATGGGAAGATCTGGCTGGTTTTCGAAAGGAACCGAGCTCTCATGAATATCTAACTACTGTATAAGTTTGGTTGAGATACAATCAATGTTTACGGACGCACGCACGCACGCACGACGGACGAATCGCCACGACATAAGCCCTTCTGGCCTTTGGCCAGTAGAGCTAATAAAACCATATTTAATCCACTAGAGTGGGGTTGGAGGTCTGAAAGTGGATTATTCATGCCAGAACAAACCAAAATGTTACCAGCACCAGAGAATTTGTTGAAAATTATCAGATGTTCCTGCAAAATGAATTTTGACACAAAGCGTTGTACTTGTAAGCGGTATGGATTAGAATGTTCGTCCGGATGTGGGGAATGTTGTGGAATAAGTTGTTCAAATGTACAGGTTGTGTCGGACCAAGACTTGGTAGAACTTTTAGATTAAAATTTGTTGATGTTAGTTATGTACGAATTGAGAAATGACACATTTTGAAGAAGAAAAAAGAGGATATTTTAATTCTGATAAAAAATTGAACTCATTGTAGAAAAAGAAGTATACTGTATACAATTTCTTTTCTTCCCAAAATGTTTTTAAAAATTGTCTGCTACAAAGGCTGCGTGTCGTCTAGTTCAGGGATAGGGTTAATGCTTTTTTAATGTTAACTGTTATATTTATGCCATAATGGCATTTATAAAACCTGAAAGATATATTTTTAACTTATGTACTGCTCAGTTGTATTGGTGCTTTGATTTTAATACTTTATCCTTAAACCGTTGACCTGTTTTGATAGTTAACAAGTTGTTTCATTTTAAAACATCTGAGTTAAAATATCTTGCATTTATGAAAAAGATGGAAGTTGTTTTGTCAAAGATAGCAGACCAAAAAAAATTCTACCCAACTACGTTTTTCAACGTTTCATAAGTCGTCTGATGTCATCGTGTCATGGAAAGGGTTAATGAAATTGAAAGGTTAAATGTTATATGTTATTCATGAAATTTAAAAAAGGCATTATTATTGTGAAATTTAATGACAGTTCACGCACTTTAGATGACATCATTTGGTCCACTCCACTTGAAAATAGGTAAATTCGGTACCACTGTGAATGTTTATTATTAAATAATATAACCCTATCTCTCAAACCGACTTACAAAAGTAATGTGTCTATCAAATTTTGGAGTGCAGTTGATCGAATGATGTATTCAGAGTTCTCGGTCAAATGAGTACTACAATACTACAATGCCATTTCAACGTGTATGTTTTGTTTTTATATAATAGGTGGGTGGGGTAAATTTACCCCAACATAAATACATTTTAAGGGTTTATTATGTAAAAAGAAATGCATAGTTTATTCAAGATTTATATGAAATATGTTGGATTTAAAGTGGTTTAAGTTTTGTCTGAAATATAACATTGCTTTCAGTATAATTAGCATGTTTCTGCAAGCGTTTTGAATGTTGACAAGATTCGTTGAAGACTGAAAGGGACAAAAAGGAAAAGACGTTTAAACACTTTTTGCATTCAACGATTTTGTTAGACTTTTTATATGTTATCCATAATACATTGAACATATGGAAACAGGTTAAAAAAATTATGTTGCAATTACTTGAAGGTTAGGTGCTATTTTCTCATAGAATGACTGGACTACAAGGGCACTCCATCATGACCGTCGTCCAGAATGATTCATTGGTATGTGAATTAAATATTAAATAATATTGGTAATCACTTAATCTTGATGCACTTTTTTATTTGAGGGACACATTGTGTATTACTAGGGAAGAAAAGACAAAATACATGACTTCATCAGTCAAAATCAACACGGGAACTCCTGTATCCAAAGATCGATTGTTTTGGAGGAAACTCTTTCATGATGTTTTCTTTTAATTGGCTGTTGTTCATTTACCACATCATTGATTAAATGATTAAACACGTATTTTGCTATTGCAGAACTCAGCAGTTCTTCCATTTTGATATATTTTCATAACGAACAGGTTTAATTGGTTGTGCAGACGGATCTTTTTCACCCGCGAGCAGACATTATTTGTGTATCAATTCCAAACCGTGAGAACTCGTTGTTCCGTAAGAACTACAAATACCGGTGAAGTGCCAAATATACCAAGGTGAATTACATACGGTGTTAGGGTAATTTACCGCGATTATATTTAACGAAAGGGATTTCTCTGGAAAATGCGTTACTTTCATTTTGTCTTACGATTAAAACGACGCACAGAAAATGTTTTAAATTTTCCTGCATTTCAATGCGTGATCATGTATTCACGCACCTTATCTGGAGCTCTGCTCTACAGCGTTGGGTCAAAGGTTATGTGTGCTAGCGTTACATAATGGGCTCCTGTTTACTACTTTACTAGTCAATTAGGCTAAACTCCGAATTCATACGTGCCTATCGACACATGAAATATATGCATTTACTGTTAATTTGATATTTTCTAGAGAATTGATTCTCTGTGTTGATTCAATAGTATAAATATGTGTTTTCGTAATTGAAATAACACATCAAAGTGATACAATATTGGAAAAAAACTAGTACTATTTTCAGCAAAAGTGTAGTTTAACAAAACGCGTTAAAATGGCCAATGTTAAAGGTCAAATCACGTATCAAATGCTATAACAGAAATATTTTTTTAAGAAAAAATAATTCGTTAAAAATGATCGTAATGATAATTTTGGGAATCCCTCCCGTGTTACTATAAATAACCCCTCTATACGGTCCATATAGTATCATTATAATGACAAGGTGTGCAACGACATTTTACCCTCTTGCTCGATTCGGGCAATAATTTCTGCCGGAAAACGTCTAAACCGACCTGGTCTCAGGTAGCGACAGGTTCATAAATGTTTTTTCTCATGATCCACCGAATCGGAATTTGCCACCCGACCAATACGCCGGCGTTTTTAGGCTTAATGTTCATTATATTTGGAAGTTTGAACACCCCTAATCGGATCGGCAGTTTCCATAATAAGTTGTTAGAGATCGGAATTGTTCGTTGGAGTCGTAGAGCATGGATTCCTTTCCATATAAATGCCACTTATACTTAAATTGTTTCGTTTTTTTCTCTTTAAAATAACAGAGTCATAGAAAAACTAATACTCGTAATCAAAGTTGAACGAGATTTTGCACTTTGAGAAATTGCTGATTTTGCCACACGGTTTCCAAAACTTTTCAGATGCGGTTAAATGAACTTGTTGGAAAGGGTTAACATTCGAAAGAGTCTTGGCATTTGCAATTAGAATGCCTTTTTCTACTCTCTTTTTTTGAATTTACATTTGGCATTTTCAGTTCAAATGCTCATTTTCACTCAACGTATCCTTGTGTTGTTCATTTATGCCCTAGTGCTACCGCCCCTGTGTTCTATGTCATCTTCCTTGATATCAAAACTCTAAACAAATGAGTTAAAGCCAATGAATGTAAAAAAATGATACAAACCATTAGGCCCGCTAGTACATTCGCAAAAACCAGTAGAGCTAGGAGGTTCAATATGGCACACCACGTGATATCGGCTATCACAATGTGTTATTCCGTGATTGACACATTCATCATGGTTACCACACGGTTCACCGCAAACAACGGCCACTGAAACAGAACAGTTGATTGATTGATTGATTGATTGACCGTATGATTGTTTTGTTATGTGTTTTCTTCCACTTTTTATAATTTATAATTGAAATCATGGCATTTCCTGGACAGGTAACAAGTTCTTCTGAGCCGTCCAATTATCCTGACACCAGCGAGTAAGCCGTAATGTTAACTGCACACCCCTGATCGCCAAGGAGAGGGAGTCATAACTACCATTTTGAAAATCTGACTGCTTGAATGAATGATAGGTATTTAACGCCGTTTTCGGCGGTTTTTCAATTATGTTACGGCGACGAGTTCGCTAGGTTCCGGGCATCCGCGCACCCGTATTCTCCACACAACATATTTTCAAACTAACTTGGCTACATTATCACATAGCTAACACGTGTGTCCCATGCGTGGTAGACTCAGTAACGCTAATCACGATGACTTATGACACTCATCGACGGGATGAATTGCCAAACCGGAACAGAAAAGTAATCCAAATGTAATCCATAAACAGTGCAAACCTCTCCAAAGCGACATCTGACGGATGCAAACAAAAAACAACAAACGTTCTAGAGAGCTTCTAGATTCCGCTTTAAATGTCAAAGAATTCCAATTGAATTCCCTCTGTATTCCCATGTTAATCCACAAAATACAACGCTCAGTTATCACACTTACTTTCATATAGTAAAGGTAGCACAACCTATATCATTGAAAAGAGTAACCTTTTATAAAAAATAACCCCAAAGAAATGTATTATGCAAGAAATAAATCACTTCGCGAAGATGGTTCCCGTCATTGTATACTCAAACGGACTCTGTGTGCTATAATTATTTTTCTGTATAATCTATTTTCACTGTCAGACAAGTTCAAAATAACAAAAAGTATCAAATCAAACGGTTAGGTACATGTACCAGTACATACTGCGGATATTCAGTATTTAAAATACAATTAAAATCATTGTTAGTCATATTAAATGCATTCTAGTGAAAATAATTTCTAAGCTAACATATGACTATTTAGTTTAAACTTATATATTATACAATGAATGTGGAACAAGCTGTCAGCTTAGATTAATCACGCTCGATGTCTGCTGCCTGGAAACTTAACCAGTTCTCGCGCCGTTTGTGTGGAAAAATCCCAAAGTCAAAACACGCCATCACGGGGCTCGAACCCGGGAACTTTTGAACGAGAGGCCAACGCTCTACCGCTGCATCACTATCTTTTCTTTTCCCACAATGTATTCCAATCCATTCCATATTTATTTTGTATTCCATTTGCTTATTAATCGTTTTAAGTTAGAATAAGGAAAATATCAAAATGTCATGCTAAAGAGGTTAACATAGCCAAGAGGTGTCGTTTCGAAAGGTTATACTGTATCAGAAATCACGAGTTTATTTGATGTTGTCAATTATATCTATTACATGTTTGTTTTATTTTGGGAAAAGGTGCTCCCTTTTGTTCAGAATAAAATTGTCTACGTTTGATATCTTCGAAGACGAATTATAGCATCATATTCCTTTCCCATCATACAACAAGACGGTAAAAGATGACATTGAAAACATATAGGCAATCAATTAGAAAATATCTATAAATGCAAGTATAACCATTTGATGGAGTTGAACCATTTTGGCAAACAGTTTTCATATGTTTTCTACATCAGATGCCTCAAAACGCGTCTGCAAGTGGGAAAAGAGTTTAAGGAATTGATAATATTTCAAATTCCAAGTCACGTATAAAAGTCTTATTTTCTTCGTTTTCCTGATCAAGTGTACCTTAAACTTAACAGAGGTCGCGAAAATTGTGCATTCTTTGATGCAAATTAACCATTGGTGTTTTTTATTTCATTTTGTTTTGCGATAAAACGCATTATAATTGTTTTACCACGGAAATTTAATACTGTACATGTACGCACGCACTTCAAAAATTCAGTTTCGATCTAAGATTAATACATAACCAAATTGTGGTAGTGAGACGTCAATGAAATAAGATGTAACTTCATCGAAGTATGAAGTGATGTCATTCGAATATAGTGTAACGTCATCGAAGTATGACATGATGTCATTCGAATATAGTGTAACGTCATCGAAGTATGAGATGATGTCATTCGAATATAGTGTAAACTTATACATCCGTAAAAGTTAATTTTGTCCTGTCTTATAAGTTATAAAAGTAAACTAATATTGTTACATTGTTACTTGGATTTGTATTTCGCTACTCGACGCGTGGGAACATTGACTTGTTCGTGTTTTAAGCCATTTGATCTATCTGTACATTGATTGATTGATTGGGGTTTAACGCCATGTTCAACAATGTTTCGGCCATATCACGGCGGCTAGTTCACCTATTTGTGTGTTTCATAGCTATCTCACACCAGTACACCACACACCATACTTTCCAATCAACTGGCTGCTTTTTCACATAGACTGTAAGCTCATTGGTTAAAGACGAATGACGAGTGTCACAGTGACTTTTGTCAAACGTCGGAAAGAATGTTGGCCGACCTGGGATTCGAACTCACAACATCCGTACAATATTTCCCGGATATTTATTGAAACCCTCAGTCACTGACTGACGAACAGTGCCGCGCTGCTAACTCAATCGGCGAATGTTTGTCGATTATCAAAGCTCGTTTATTTTAACACGGCCTATCATTCACATCATAAGCAATTAATGGCATAGCATTATTACACATGGACTAACATTTCACGTGATAAAACAAACCATAGACGTTCATGTCATTAAACATGGACTCGAATTTCACGTGATAAAACAAAGCATAGAATTTAATGTCATTAAACATGGACTCGAATTTCACGTAATAAAACATTGCATAGAATGTCATGTCATTAAGAAACGCATAGTATTATACGTTATTAAACATTGGCTAGAATTTAACGTGATAAAACATAGCATTGAATTTCCCGTCATAAAGAAACGCATATAATTACACGTAATTAAACATGGACTAGAGTTTCACGTAATAAAAGATAGCATAGAGTTTCACTTCATTAAGCATGGCATATAAGTTCATGTAAGCAAGTCAAATAGGCGAAAGTAAACTTACCGACGGAAATAAGCAAAGCAACAACGAATATGGACTTCATGATTTCGGTTTCAGAGAGACGAATGTGATTTTTCTAATTCTGCAGGCCCTTTTATACTCATTCGGATACGGGTTTCGGTCACATAAGGACACGTTTAACCATGTTCCCTCCTACACCAAATCTGCAGCAGACGACTGAATAGAACGGACAGAAAATGACAGCAATATTGGAAGTCTCTATTAATAGAAGTGCGATTTTTAAAAAAAAGTGAAAACATTGTGTCAAGTGGTAAAACTGCTCATGACCAGCAATTTCTCCTTGTGTCACTCTGTGTTCAAGTGTTGACTTAGGTAGATGCGTCAAAATGCGTCTGTATGCGCGAAAGGGTTAAAACTGCCCACGTAGGCAAACCTTTGCCACATGTAAACGAATTCAAAACATTTAATCCTTTCCCTCGTATAGACGCTTTCTGACGCCTCTGCAGCAGGCGGCTTTTTGAAACCATCTTGACAAAAGAAGAAATTTTTCAAAACGCAATTTCTCCTTTTGTTACAATGTTTTCCACTTTTAGTCATAGGTTATCCATTCAATTATAGAGATTTTATATTTGTTGACAAAATATGTTCAAAGTCATCTGCTGCAGATTTGTTGTATGTGGGGAAGGGTTAACAGACTACGATACTGTTACCTGTGTGAAAGGGTTTTCAATGTGCTGATGTTATACAAACAACCATCACTTGTTTTGTACGGAAGCCCTGGAGGGACATTTGTTACTTATTATTTGTTTGTTATAAACTATTACTTATTACTTGTAATTTATAACTTATTTGTTATAACTTATAATTTATAACTTATGCTCACGGACTATTTACGGCGGGAAATCGTGTTGTTCATCGGGTGCATTTGTAAAAAGGTAAGAACTATTTAATTGACTGTGTATGCGATTAATTAATTGAAATAACAAATCTATCATGATTAAATGAGGGTAATATTCTCATTTTCAAGAACCATATTCTACACGAAATACGCATTAAGTTTTCTAATTGTATTTAAAAAGTGTAGTCGTTAATGTAATTGGTGTAATCAGCAGCTAATGTGTACTGTCATGCACACACTTGAAAAATAATGTATGAACCTTCAATTAGTCTTTTCCATATACAGAATTGAATAGTTCGTTGTTATTGTTGCATTGACATTTTTTTCAATTCACCCGATATTCAGCACCCTTTTAAATGCATTAAAAGTGTTTTTTTCGTGACTCAGGATGCGTGTATATTACGGTTTTCGTATGTAAATGGATCGGGACTGATTTTTGCTAGAATCGGGATTTAAAATGAAGGGGCGGATGTTATAACCCTATAAAGCTGGGTATGTTAAAATTAGAAGAACACTAGTTGTCTGTGTTAATGTACAATACCAATTCTCTGTAAAAGTAGTTCTTCTTTATTTGCAGGCTGCCAATTTAACAATGTTTTTGAGGGCTTTTATTTGGTCTACGTTGGTTGTTTTGCTGTTGGAAATAAAGTCTTCTGGAGCTGTAGTACCCTCTTATTTGCCATTAGAAAGACAAAGTGCACTATCGAGACTTCAGCTGATCACCGAGTACTTTTATGCTGGATTTAAGTACTTTGAAATTGTCCTTCTTTTATGTAGTCGACACAACATCAACATAAGTATTCGACATTTGAAGCGCATATTGAAGACGAACAACTTGCGTCGTCGAAACGATGTGAAAACACCGCTAAAAGACGTGGAAGACCTTATCAGGAAAGAAATTAAACTCAGTGGACAATGTATTGGCTATAGAAGTATGTGGCGACGTTTAATACACGATTATAAAATACAAGTTAAAAGAAATGACGTTATGAGGTTGATAAGAGAAGTTGATCCAGAAGGTGTTTCTTTACGCAAAGCTCATAAGCTGAAGAGAAGACGGTACTGTGTACGTGGTCCTAATTACGTTTGGCATGTAGACGGATATGACAAACTGAAACCATTTGGTCTATGCATTCATGGATCGATTGACGGATATAGCCGACGAATAATGTGGTTAGAGGTTGGAGCAAGTAACAACAATCCGAAATGTATCGCATATTATTATCTGGAAACAGTCAATAGTATAAAGTGTGCTCCAAGAATTCTCCGAACTGATTGTGGTACTGATAATTCGTATCTCAGTTTCTTACAACCATTGCTTCGTCGTGGTCACCAAGACTCAATGGCGGGACTCAAAAGTTTCATGTACGGGAAAAGCACTGCGAATCAAAGAATTGAAGCCTGGTGGGGCCACCTAAGACGTCAAGGTATCCACTGGTGGATAATTAAACTTAAGGATTTAAGAGATCGTGGTCGATTCAACGCAAATTGATCCTGTTCACATAGAATGTGTACGATTTTGTCTCATGGATGTTTTACAAGCAGAATTGGACCGGATAGCACAACATTGGAATTTGCACAATATACGCACGCAAAAGGATAACACCGAGCTTCCATGTGGTAAACCAGATATGTTGTATTACGTTCCTGAACTGCATGGTGGATATGAAATGGGGAAAACAGTTGATGTTGGTGATTTAAAACTTTGCCAAGAAATGTATACTGCTCCAAAACAAAAATGGTGTGCAGAGTTCTTTGAACTGGCTTACTGCCTTAAACCAGACCTCCAGGTTCCATGTAACGCAGACGATGGTTTCAAGTTATACGAAGAATTGATATCGCTTTATGAACAAGCTTTATTAGATACCTAAACTTGTGACTAAGACATTAAACTGTCCGGAAATGCTATTTACGTGTATTTAAGCCATATAAATTGATAATTCAATTCCAAGGCATCTCATTGTTCGTTTTTTCTCCGCCTCATTTGTGCATTGACCCCCGATTGTTTTTATTTCAATGAATGTATATTGTTTTATGGCGCATCGACAGCTAAGGTCATTTAGCAAGCAATTAAATTTAATTATTCATGATCCCTGGGTAAACAAACCAGTACTAGGCTAGAAAATGTGCCTTGCCCAAGGGCTGTTTTTATTTCAAGGATATGCAATGTCTCGGTGCAAGTACTGTTATATTTCCTAAATATTCAGTTGCATGTATCTCAAGCAAGCACTTCTCCATTCGAATTAGTTTTCTTAATGACCACTACATACAATTGTATCGCAAAGCGGGACATCCCAATCACAACGTTATTTTGACCTGTGCCTCGAGTGGCATTGACCTTTGAACTCTGACCCTGAAAAATCAATAGACTACATATTTTTAAAGTTGGGAACAAGAATGACAAAGTTTGATAATCAGTGGGTTCTCTAAAGTGAGCAAGACATTTTGAGAATTTCCTCTAGTGACCTTGACACTTGACCCTGGAACACGTATGCCTACTTTAATTATCCTCAGTAATAAGATGCTCTCTTAATCGTGCTTAAAATATGTTGTATACAGACAGACACAACCACACAGACGCGTGGCATCAATGCTATATCCCCTCCACAAAACATTGCAAAGACATAATTAGAAACATGAGACCCGAAAGTAATCTACTGACTATATTGTGCATATAAATATCAGATAGGCAGTGAACGTTACCAATTTTGGCAGTTTCAAAGGTCACAATCCAGTGGTCACACTCCAGTCATGCATGGTAAAGGAACCAAGCACTTATTGATATCTAACTACTGTATTGTGAAAATTAATTTACCGCATACAAGCGCATACATACATCGGTCCATTGCACTCAAAAATAGGTAGTTGTGGTACTTTCGTGAATGTTCGTTTAATCCAGTCCAGTATTGTGTCTACCTATTATCGGGTGCAGTGGTCCGAATGATTACGTCAGGATTCCGCGGTCAAATATATTTCACAATATAAGTTAGTTAAACATAGAATATAAATAACTTAAGGTGATATTGTGTTCACAGGCAATCTCATTTGAATATTCAGGAGCATGTGCTATTTTTTGTTCAATGAAATCACACGATACAACCAAATCTCGGTTCTATACACTCGACAATTACCGCTTCTCTATCTCTCTCGTTTATTTATATACATTATCATTCCTGGTTATACCTAACTAGGTTGTAGGCTTCAATTTGACTGAGCGACGCAAGTGTCAATCTGAGACGATCTGTTTGAGGCAGGCATTTTGTTTTATTTGTGTTTTACGCCGCTTCCAACATTATTGCAGTTATATCACGGCGACAGTTCACTTATTCATGATCCCTGGGTAAACAAACCAGTACTAGGCTAGAAAATGTACCTTGCCCAAGGGCACTCCACCATGACCATCGTGCCGCGACTGGGGATCGAACCCGGGACACCCGGTTTCAAATCGCCGACGCTACAGTTAAGAACAATTGACAAATTTGCCTTTCACGCTCCGCTCTGTTCCGTTCCGTTCCGCTGCGCTCACGTTCCATTCCACTCATAAAGCGTTCACTCATTCATAACATTGTGATTGCCTTTTTTCCGTTCCGCTCAGATTGAGCGAAGCATTCATGTGATTGGATTTTTACGTTCATTATGATTGTTTCGTTCAGAGCGCAAAAATTCCGTTCCGCTCATAAAGCGTTCCAACTTTGTTCCAATCACGTTCCGCTCAGATTGTCAATTTGTCAATTTCATGATGTTCTTAAGTGTAAGACGTCTTGAAATTGACAAATGTACCGTTCACGCTCCGCTCCGCTCCCGTTCCATTCCGCTCATAAAGCGTTCACTCATTCATAACATTGTGATTGCTTTTTTCCGTTCCGCTCAGATTGAGCGAAGCATTCATGTGATATGATTTTTTCATTCATTATGATTGTTTCGTTCAGAGCGCAAAATTCCGTTCCGCTCATAAAGCGTTCCAATTTCGTTCCAATCACATTCCGCTCAGTTTGTCAATTTCATGATGTTCTTAACTGTAACCCAGATCTATATATACCAGCGAGCGAAGTTTAGGTCTGGTTTTAATGAGATTGGTTCACAGACTTAATTGAAGGATTTTTCCAATTTTGAAGGACGAAAATCCAGTCATGCATTGGTACGTTTGCGAAAGGAACCGAACTTTCATTAATATTTAAGTACCAAGTTGGATAAAATCTAACAACTTAAGACTAGATTTGCTCTAGTGCCTAGTTTTAACACCACATGAACCAGTTTCAAATTTGGTACTAGATTGAATAGAGACAAACATTCTGTTCAACTTTCATGAAGATCAGATAAAAAAAGAGTGGCATTTAAAGTGTCCACATTTGTTTTTCTGATAGTGCCATTGTGACCAAATATGCCATTGTGATCTATATTGTTTTCTACCTGATATGACCCATCTTACGACATTGACTAGATATCATCAAGACAAACATTCTGACAAAGTTTCAACTTGCTCATTGTAAAAATGCGGCCTCCGGAGATTAAGAAATATTTTCCAATATGACCCATATTTGAACTTGACCTAGATATAATTCAGACACACATCCTGACAAAATTTCATGAAGTTCGGATGCAAAATGTAGCCTAGAGAGTGTTAACAAGGGCAATTGTTGACGACCCACGACGGACAGACGCCGGAAAAAATATGATCACACTAGCTCACCTTGCACTTCGTGCACAGGTAAGCTAAAAATAAAATGTTTAAACTCAAAGGAAACTAAATTATCAAGCATTTATTTTAACAAATAATTGAACTGCTTACAAAAGGTAACAAGAGGACCATGCTGGTCTCATATCGCTTACCTTATTTAAAAGAACTTAAATGGTTTTCAAGTTTTCAACATATATACATATAAGGAAAACAAGCCTAGGGCCGCCATGTTCTTCTACGGATTATGATCACACTAGCTCACCTTGCACTTCGTGCACAGGTAAGCTAAAAATAAAATGTTTAAACTCAAAGGAAACTAAATTATCAAGCATTTATTTTAACAAATAATTGAACTGCTTACAAAAGGTAACAAGAGGACCATGCTGGTCTCATATCGCTTACCTTATTTAAAAGAACTTAAATGGTTTTCAAGTTTTCAACATATATACATATAAAGAAAACAAGCCTAGGGCCGCCATGTACTTCTACGGATTAGAAGAATTTCGTTAATCTTGGTAGAGTGTCACCCAAGAAACCTTTGTTGCAAATTATTTTAAAATATGGCTAGTACTTTTGGACAAGAACACTTTTAAAGTTTCAACTGTATACATAATCAGAAAACCGAGCCCCCGCCCCCTGGTGGCCATTTTTAACAACTTGGAATAATTTTAACAATCTTGGAATATGGTCATCCAAGGAACATTCGTGCTTACTTTTTAAATCAGGCCAGTACGATAGGACAAAAATATGTTTCAAGGTGTTCCTTTCTGTTGCCATGGCAATCAAAGTTTTACATAAAATTCAAATTATTTGAACAATTCTGAAAGAAGACTACCTAAGGATCATTCCTGTGGAATTATTTTAAAATTGTACAATTGGTTTAGAAGTAGAAATATTTTTAAGTTGTTTGAAGGATAATGTGAACAGACAGACAACGATGTTGGAAGGTGAGTGATCACAATAGCGTACCTCACACTTGGTGCCCAGGTGAGCTCAAAACACTAACAGAGTATTGTTATTTACATAGCACTAGCTTTGATTATTCATGACAGAAGAACAAAAGCACCATGATGGTTCTATATTGTTCACCTAATTTTAACAGAACTTCAGTAGAAGTCACACACCTTTATATAGAAACAGTATGCAGTACTGTACCTGGCAAGTCTCATATTTGCCTGATGCAGTAAAATGATGCGAGTTAATGGCATGACAAAAGTTTGTACAGATGAACATTTATGTTTGTCAATGGATCAGAATAATCTGAATAATATTGGTAGGGGATCACCCAAAGAACATTGGTGTAAAATAGTTTCAAACTGAGCCCTGCTTTTTAACAGATCGGATTATTTTTAACAATATTGGTAGAAGGTCAACCAAGGAGCATCTGTGAAAAATGCATTTCCAAAAGATGTTTCAATGTTTTCCTTTCTATTGCTGTTGCTTGGACAAGACGATTTTTGCATTGAATTAAACTTTTTGAACAATTTCGAAAAATAACGAAATAAGGAGCATTAATGTGACACTATTTTAAAAATTGTCAATTGGTTTAGGAGAAGTTTTTTAAAGTAAAATGTGAACAGATGGACAAACAGACGGACAAACAGTGTGTGATCACAGTAGCTCATCCTGCACTTCGTGCTCAAGTGAGCTAAAAAGAACTTAAACGTCAAAGTAAACACAAATCATATAGATCAATTTTCTAAGCTATTGTCCTGTATCATGAATATTTATGTCTTCTTGCACATAACTGAACAATATACATGCAAATACACAGCAAATATTAAATAGTAGGATAACTTCAATATTGTCTGTGCAAGCTTTATCGTGGTTCCTACAAAGATGAGAAAAAATAAGATATGTTTGCAAAACAGGTATGACTTCAAATGGAGGCCAATTACTTCATTGCTTAACCCTTTCCCACATACAACAAATCTGCAGCAGACGACTTTAAAAACATCTAGATAAAAAGTCTGCAAAAACTGAATGTATAACTGTTAAATAGAATTCATTGTGGCAAAAGGAGAAATTGCCCATAAAGAGCAATTTCTCCTTCTGCCACAATGTTTATAAAAAGTCAGAGGCGTCAGAAACCGTCTGTATGTGAGAAAGGGTTAACCTCGACATTCAAGGTCACAATGAAAGATGTCTTGTTACACAACAGCAAATAACAAATTGTATCTTCTGAATGTTAGGTATTCTACATAAGTTGGAAAATTACACTGCCACAGTATTAAGGCACTTTGAGTAAAACCCTAACTGTCATTGTTCATTAAATCCTTTGTTGTATTTCAACTTTCTGATATACAAGCTATTTGTATGAGGCAACTTCGTATCAGTTTTGAGTACACATGGAACTGGTAGGACCCAGCAGTATCCGATTTTAATACTGGTACCGCTTAAAAATACTGACAATGTCTATCAAAATTCAGTCTTATGGCTATTGTTCAAACACTTTAACTATCTTCAATGCATCTGGTCTTTCAACAGGTCGGTAACTAAGACCTTTATCTAAGACACTGTAAATCGCTGCATTCACTTTACTAGCAAGTCCTTGTAAACCATCTGGCTGGGCTTCAAGTCTCATTCTCTCTATCGTGTACTGCACAGGGTCTGCATCTTGGTGAATGGGATAATCCCAAATAGGTGTTTCACAAAACACTTCCACCAAAGTGCAACAAAGGGCCCATACATCAGTCTTCGGATTTCCACTGTTCTGTTGTAACAAAACCTCTGGAGCTTGATATACTGGGGTTCCCGGCTGTGCTGAACCTCCTGCCAATGTAGTCATTATGGTATTCATAGTCTTTAACTTACTGAGTCCCATATCACAAAGTTTAACAACACGAAAATCATTAGACACCATTATATTGTCAGGTTTAATGTCCCTATGAATGATAACTGGACGTTGGCAATGTAGATAAGCGACTGATTGCGATACTTTCTTTGAAATATCTAATTTGGTAAGCCTACTTAAACTTTCACGTTCATCACCGAAAAGCATGTCATCCAACGTATCACCAACAATAAGTTCCGAAACCAAGTACAATCTGTCCAGCTTTGTGGCATATGCCATTAATAAAACAATATTGGGATGCCTTACTCTACTGTGTAATTCAAGCTCTCTTTCAATAACTGGCTTTGACATTTTCATGCGTCTAACAACAATCTCTTTCACCGCAACTGATGTTCCTAACCAGTCTGCTTTATACACTATACCTCTACCAATCTCTTCCCCAATCTTTATGTCTAAAATATTTATTTTGGGCACAGATACTGATGAAAAGGATAGGTCTGACACAAAAGGCCGAGTTTCCTGTGGCGGTTGTGACGGAACACTTACTAACTGAGACTGCGATACAGTACGTTCTTGTTGCAACTGTGACGGAACACAGAATAACTGGGATTGTGATACAGTACTTTTCTGTGGCGACTGTGACGGAACACTGAGAAGACGGGGCTGTTCTACAGTACTCTGCTGAGGTGTTTGTGACCGAACACTGACTAAACATGACTTGACTACAGATTTTTTCTGTGGCAAAGGTGACGGAACACTGACTAGATGGGACTGTTCTACAGTACTCTCCTGTAGCGACTGTGACGGAAAACCGAATAGATTAGGCTGTTGTTCAGCACTCTCCTGTGGCAACTGTGACGGAACACCGAGTAGCTGGGATTATCGAATACTGACAAGATGGGACTGTTCTACAGCACGCAGCTGTTGCGTTTGCGAAGGAACACTGACTATATGGGTCTGTTGTACAGTCTGTTCCTGTGGCGACTGTGATAGAACACTTATACGACGGGGCTGTTCTATAATACTTTCCTGTGGCAACTGTGATGGAACACCGACTATATGGGACTGTTCTACAGCAATCTCCTGTGGCAACTGTGAGGGAACACTGAGTAGCTGGGACTGTCGAATACTGACTAGATGGGACTGTTCTACACCACTACTTTCATGATATTGTGGTGACTGTGACGGAACACTGACGTGATGAGACTGTGATACATTATTTTCCAGTTGTTGTTGTGTCAGAACACTCACTAGCTGGGACTCTACTTCAAGACTTTCATGTTGCGCGTCTGAGGGAAAAATTAATAGTTGGGAGTGCTCTGTAATTCTGTCCTGTTGGTCAGAAACACTGACAGACACTCCCAAAGACCTAACAATTAGGCTGTCACTACAAACTATTTCGGCAGTATAAACTCCAGGTTCTTGAATTCGCAGAAGACAGTGATCGAGTCCACTGTCAACAAGGTCATCACCTCTATACCATCTGTACATAAATGACTGGTTGTGGTACAGAGTTAGTGCTCCCAACAGAAGATGCTCACTGTCATCTGCCTCCGTGCCATGTATTTCATCTGGTCCATGTACAATAACTAAGTCATTTTTCGAACTGTTAATTGTTTCAGTAAAAATGTAATTACTTTCATTTTCTACTAAGTACTGTTTATTATTTTTTGACACTCCTCTCACTGTAAACCCATCTTCAAAAACATCGTAACTATCATATATTTCATTGTTGCTGGCCAAGGAAATGCAGGTTTCGTATGATTTGCAGTATAAGGCACTGGCTGTACTTGAATACAATGATGGTTTTACTTTGCCATATACAATATCAAGTGTTCCAACTTGTTAACCATTAACCAAGAACAATTTCTTTTTGAATGTTTTTATCTGCGACACTTCAACTGTATCGGAATCAGCTGCACTGTCATTCACATGATATATGTCTGTAGACTCTGTACTGTTAAGTGACGATTCATTTAAACTTTCAGTTTGAGTTCGCAGATACAGGTGGCACTGGGAGGGATACATTCCATATGCTTTTAAGTAATCACTGTAAGAGCAAAGGTCGCCATTAGTATCTGTGAATTCAACAATCGTTTCACCCGATGGATTAACGAGGCAAGCTGACATTGTCTCCAACTTTCCGAAATAACTGTTGCCATCTTTAAAGAAAAATTTCTTTGCCTGTTTAATTATATCCTCAACTGTTATATCCTCACTAGCTTTACATGTTATGGTTCGTGTACCACCACCTTTGGCACTAGTAACTACGCGAAATGAATTTCTACTGTAGTGTTGCCACCCAACATACACTTTGTATTCTGACCGTCTTCCTCTGCCGCGGCCACTTCTGGTATTATAAGGTGCAGTGTTGCCCTGTAAATAAAAAAACGAAATAGTAAAGCGTTGTAAAGATTTAAAGACTTTAAACACTTAAATACTCATTAGCACGTGCTCCGTTTATTTGTCGAATGAAATGGCTCGATACAACAAACGCAGAAATCCATTAAATAATATTAAGTGATATATCCTCAGCAATCTAAAATTTATGATGGAATTTGGACCAGACTATATACATAATGTTTCTTGCTTGTTATGGCATTGTAAGTTATTACTTATTACTTAATATTTATTACTTATGATTTATTACTTATGATTTATTACTTAATAGTTATTACTTAATAGTTATTACTAAATAGTTATTACTTAATAGTAATTACTTAATAATTATTACTTAATAATTATTACTTAATAATTATTACTTAATAATTATTACTTCATAATTATAACTTAATAGTTATTACTTAATAGTTATTACTTAATAGTTATTACTTATGATTTATTACTTATGATTTATTACTTATATTTTATTACTTATGATTTATTACTTAATAGTTATTACTTAATAGTTATTACTTAATAGTTATTACTTAATAGTTATTACTTATTACTTAATATTTATTACTTATTACTTAATATTTATTACTTAATATTTATTAATAACTATTTATAACTTTCAATTTCATTTGACAATAATGCAAAACATGTGACGCTCCATTGCCATAAGGAGAAATAACCCTACCTTGATACAATATGAACATTTCTACTAACCATTGTAGGCAGAGAAGAATTTTAAAGTTTTTCTTTCGGTTGCCATGGATCCAACACATTTGAAGGGATTTAACGGAGGACATTGAGAGGATGCTAACTATGAAGTTTCATCCTAATTGGCCCAGTGGTTACAGAGGAGAAGTCGTTTGAATCGATAAGTTAATGCATGCACGCGCAACGGACAATTCACAATGACATAAGCTGAAAGCCAGTCCAGCCAACAATTTGGCATTTTCCACCTTTATGATGCCGCAGCAACTAAAGTTCACCATATAATTTAAAATCTATGAACAACTTTGAAAGAGGATCATAAAAGGAACATTCCTGAGAAGTTTGATTGATTGATTGTGGTTTAACTGGCTTTCTCATGTATACCAGTACTCACCACTGGTATACATTCCAAGTAACTGGCTGCTTTTCCACATAGACTGTAATAAGCCCATTAGTCAAAGACGAATGACCCGTCACAGTGACTTTTGTCAAACGTTAGAAATAATGTTGGCCGAGCTGGGAATCAAACTCACAACCCCTGGATTGACAGCCCGCGTCGCTACCGACTGCGCTACCGGAGCTTTGTTTGGTTGAAATTGGTCCAGTGGTTTAATATTTGATGTCGTTTAAAGCTAAAAGACAGACAGAGTGACCAGAATAAATCACCTTGAGGGCCTACGGCTCAGGTGATCTAAAAATGGATAAAACTCAGTAACATTAAAAAAGGATGAAAAATACCTTAAACATGGCTCGCCTCTCTGGTTTTTTACTAGCCTCTATGCTTCTTACTAATGCTTGAATGTTTTTTTTCCTCTCTACATGTTCCTGCAAATACAGATAGTATCCTTAAGTTAATGTCCACAACTAGATAGCTGCATCGATCATCAAACAAACTTAGTGAGGCTAGAAGATTAATCAAGAGGCCCAAGAGGTCCAGTATTGCTCCACTGCCATTAGCCAAAAATGAAGCCCGCCCCCTGGTGGCCATGACTTTTACCAATCATCATCATCACAACAAAATAGCTCGTCTAAATAAAACCCATCATCGCAGAATCACGAGGACACTCTTATCTACTTCTGGTTTTTAAATTTTCTTACTTTAGTCCATCAATTTGGACGGATCCAAACGTTAAAGCTGTAAACTTTCTCATCTAAAATAATAAATGATGCAATTATTTGACCTGAATCTACAGAAAGGTATGTGACCCTATTTAAAGACACATTTCGACACAACAGCTTTTGATAGAATTGTGACAAGATGAGAATGGATGCAACAACTCAATTTAGTATTGAGAGTATTTTGAGGAAAACAATTTCTGCTTTCTTGTAAGTTTAACGTTTTAAACGTTGTGGGAAAAGGTGAAATTCAGAGTCATATATATGTCCCTTTCTAAACAGTCGGACACAAATAATATTTAGCAGATTATACAGACACCAATTAATTTGGACTGATCCAAACATAAAAGCTTGGTAAATCCATTTTACATGTTCCACATTGCTGTGAAACAACCCCGTGAGCTTGTTTTGATAAATGACGTATTTTTTCCCCGGCTATACATTGAGTCGCGTCTAACAAAAACCAACATTAAAATCAATGACTGTCACAGTTACTATCAACTGTCACACTTCTACAGTCAATTCTTTAAAGACAGTGTGCTTCCCATGTGAATTCATAGATATTAGTGTGACTACCAACGATAGCAAACATGGAACAACCTGATCAGACTGGACAGGCTTATATGAACACCGGCTGGACACAGAATCATGAAGGTCATTTGTGTATGGTGTTGCTTGTTCGGGCGCCCAGAGACAAGTCTTAGATAACTTATTTATAGAAAGTTTACTTAGATTCATTTGACATGGACCCATTTTCAGACATATTTAGACTTTAACAGCAAATGGCTTAACATTTGATAGCATCGTGACAAAAGGAGAAATTGATACAACCTCGCATCATAGTATTCATGATATTTTCATTTGAAAAGGTTATCGAAATTTGGCCAGGAAATGCGTCAAACCAGATATTTTAACGTGACCGTGTACGATAAGCGAAAGAGAAATGTTGCGATCACTTTATGACTAAAGATCAGCAGAGGTCAAATACAATTAATTAAACACTAGATATTTTAATAGTCCAGAACGTTACAGGCAACATGTACCATGTAGACATATCGTGTGATGCCCTTAAAAGCGTTAACTATAGAAAATATGCATGCAAACCTCGTCTGGCTTTCTATTATCTTCACTCATTGCTGCCTCTACTCCCGCTAAAAACACAGGAATGACATGAAATTACCATTTTTAACTAATAAATAATAAGTTATAATTTATAAGTTATAAATTATAACTAATAATTTATAACAAACAAATAATAAGTAACAAATGTCCCTCCAGGGCTTCCGTAGTTTTGTGATTTATATACTTTATTTTAGAATTAAACAATTGAATTGCAGTGTGTGTCCATTTTGTTTATCCATCGAAAACAGGAATTTATGGACTAGAGCGAGTATCAATGTACATGTACTTTACAATCGATCGTTGATTGGATGTTAATTTAAACTGATTTATTTTACATCGATTGCGAAATAAGCTTTAAGCTTATATTAATCACGCTCGATGTCTGCTTCCTGGATACTTAACCAGTGCTCGCGCTGTTTGTGTGGAAAAATCGCAAAGGCAGAACCCGCTCATCACGTGATTCGAACCCGGGACCTTTGGTACAAGATGTTGACGCTTTTCCTCTGTACCACTGTCTTCCACATTGGATGTTAACAGCATTTGAAACATTATTTCATAATGATATTTATGTGGCCCGTGCACGTACCATTGTGTTTCATATCTGTGGTACACTAGTTTCTAGACAGACCTTAACCCTTTCCAACATACAACACATCTGCAGCAAACAACTTTGAAAAAATAACCGAACAAATTGGAAACTCCGTTTAAAGGAAAGTACAATAATTGAATAGAGTTGAACACAATGGTGACAAAAGGAGAAATTGCTCGTTTATAGCAATTTCTTCTTTTGTCGCCATGTTTTTAAACATCCGTCTGCTGCCGAGGCGTCAGAAAGCGTCTATATGAGGGAAAGGGTTAAAGCGTCAGTACATTACGGTAAAGGTAAACATATCAAAGAGTCGAAAACAAGTGGTTTAACTTTCAGACATTATGTAATAATTGCAGTTGCTTCAAAAGCACTGTGAATCGCTCGTTTTGATTGGTTCCATGACCAGTTCACGGAACTACTTACGGAAAATACCTTCTTTTTTTTAGAATTAGAAATCATTTCCTTTCGGTTACGCTATTCATAACTCATATACTTTGTTCGCTCGTTTTATATATATAGGATCTTACGTGAGTTGTCATTTCATATCAAGTGTTATTAAACGAGTTCAAGATTGTTTGTTATTAAGCGAGCCTGTGGTTTCCAAAGCTATTTTAATTTCGTTAGTAAACCGTATAACAATGCCACAAATAATTATATTCAGCTTAGTTTATTAAAAGTAATAATAAATAACACTCATGAGATATTATATCTATCACATAAAGTAACTTATGAGGCGTATTTCGATAAAAATGTACTTAACGTTTACAATATTTCTAGATGAAATTAGCGGGTTTTGCGCCAAAGTCACTAACGTATGACGTCAAAACGCTGACGTGACGTCATTTTCATAGTATTAGGTCATGTTCATCCGAGTAAAGAACATAACAAAAAGATCCCAATTTTCAATTTATATGTCACTTTTCAAACAATTCTTTCAATGAAAAATAGCTGTTTTTTTCTTAAACTGCAATTATAAGGGTTTAATGTATGTTTTGGTACAGTTATAAGAGTATAACACGAAATTGCCAAATTACACAGCTAACATAATTCCCCCCGGGCAATTTTTGCTGAGAAATTAGGCAAGTTGGTGTTATACTTTTATAACTGTACCAAAACATACATTAAACCCTTTAATGTTTGACCGAATTTGACGTCATATACTTGCGCTGTGTGTCAACAGCAGACCTTAAGTCAGTATGGACATACTCGTAATATTTCACACTGTTCACTATTGGTCAATATTTATAATAAATTCATAATAAATCACTGGACAACGCTCGGCTGAAAACAACCCGCTTTGATATGAAAGATATCGATCTCAACTAAATTTATTTTAGTTGCATTTCATTAACAAACACCTTATAATCAAGAAATTGCAATTTTAAGACGACTAAAAGTGCTTTTCGGTTCCGGTAATGGGCGCGGCCATTGTTTGCTTATCAGTCGATCGCGAGACATTCTGATAAGAATCGTGACGTCAGAACCCCTCATCGGTTCATTTATCACACAGTAAAGTATACACATAGCCGGTGGTCGAAATTAAAAATTAAACATCGTAACTATAAAAAGAATTTACAATAGTTTGTGAAATACTTTAACGTAAAATTACTTGCTCAAATAAGAGTTCTTGGTGCATATATTTGTTTCTGTAGTGTACTAAATCGACTAAATCATGACCCCTTCGTGAAGGATATTGTGGGTGGGGTAGTGTTACGAAAACCATACAGTTTTGTTACTGGAATTTGTACAAGCGAATGAACAATGCCTCAGTGCCAGGCAATTCACTGCACAAACAGACAGGGAAATGGCAAGAAAAGCTTCTTTCGGTTTCCGAAACCTGAAAAGGGAATTGAAGAGAGAAAATTGTGCAAAAAATGGATTGACAATTTGAAAAATGGAAAACTTCGGATTGAAACATTTCGTGACTATAAACATATGGTAGTGTGTGAAGATCATTTTACGGAAGACTGTTTTTCGGGGAGCTTCAGTAGTACAGTGGCAGCTTCTCTGAATTTTGGACATAAAAGAAAAACTTTGAAGAAAGGTTCCGTACCGAATGTGATTGGGAGTAAACCAGGAAGTTCAAATAGTTTCGGAATTGTGTCAGCTCGAAAATCAGCTGATAGCTTAAACTTCAAACGAAAAAAGGCACAGGTTTGTCAAATTATATTGTTTTTCTACCCTTTAAAATATTTATAGATTTTGACATTGATAATCATATTTTAATGTTCTGTACTTGACAACTTTTGACCATAACCATTGTAACACCTACTGGTGTTATAACACTTGTTATTGTCAAAAGTTGTCATCACATTGTTTGCATCAACAATTAATATACTGAAAACATCATGCCTTTATTTGTTAATAAGGTGTTATAACCAATATTCAGTTAAAAAATACATGCATGCAAGTAATTATATAAACATATCCACATTGTGACCACAAAAATTTGTAGGGATTTTTTCAAACCTGAACTCGTGTGATTGATCAAGTAATCAGGGACACTCTATTACATATAAGTTATAATTGTATTGTTTTGTAATATACTGTGGTGAATCAACCAGTTCCAACTCCAGGTTCAGTTATTAATTCTTTCCAATGTTTGACAAAAGTAATTTGTACCTGGTATAATCATAAAGCTGTTAAAGGTTTTACATGCTAGCATATTACACCGTTATTTACAGACAGTGATCAATATAAAACTGGTCAAAAAGGGTAATTTCTAAACAGGACCAAACTAATACTTATTATATCATTTATTTACAACTAGTATGAGAAAGTAAAATTAAAAGGATTTATCTGAATTTATATAATTACAATACATTTACTTAAACCCTGATCCCCTGTGTGCAACTTGTAACATAAATCATAATATATATATATAGAGAATTCAAGTGAAGTTTCTTCTTTTGTCACCATTGTTATTTGTATCTTGAAGTCTGCATCATCACAGAAAAGGTTAGTTCTACAGAACAATTAGCATAAATTAAAATATAATTCTTTATAATCTACAGCATATGACTTTGAAATTATAAAATCCAAAATACAGAAACTCTCAATAAAGGATATTTTTATCAATAAATATTATTCCATTATATGGACAGTTTCAGTTAAGAAACACTGTTTTACTGGAATAGAGAATCACTATTATTTATAAATCATTTGTTTTCTTCAAAATTATAAAAATTGTCAAATCAAAATCATCATCATCAAGTAACTTACAAGCTGATAAGATTACATCAAAGTGTCATAAAACACACTAGTGTGCCTGTACATCACAGCCAGATGGTCACACAGCAGGGGACCAACCATAAAGTACTGTCAATCAATGATAGTATTCTTTTGTTATGCAAGGGTCAGTCCAAGCACACCACCCTCTGCACAGCATGGGTCATAAATTTTTGTAGTTTTTTTTGTAATTAAAAGAAATGCCATTTATAAGCAAGAAAATTTATTAAAAATAAATCAGTTGATAATAACAATAAATGTGATATTTTACTTTCTCCTGATTTTCATTCTTCTTTACAGTCATATAAATATCAAAATCATTCATGCATATCCCCATTTTAATTCAAGGAGACCACTTTGAAAACATCTAAGCAAATTTTGGGTAAACCTGTAATAACCTTTTTCCTCATACTACAATTCTGCAGCAGACGACTTTGAACAGATTGTGTAATATTTTGTAAAAAAATGGAAAATCTTTATAATTAAATGTATAACCTATGACTAAAAGTGGAAAATATTGTGGCAAAAGGAGTAATTGCATGTATTGTTCAATTTATTCTTTTGTCACTATGTTTTCAAAAAGCTGTCTGCTACAGAGGTGTCAGAAAGATTCTTTATGAGGGAAAGGGTTAAATGAAGGTGTCTTTTTTTAATAGGGTTGAACATATTGTGGCAAATACCACAAGTTCTGCATGAAAAAGTATGACAATCGATTTAACAGTGAACAAATATATCCAAGCATTGCAAATGTATACTAGTTTTCTCTGTATTTCAGGCAATACAGACAGTTTGTCGGATTGATGTTGAGGGGCGAACGACTAGGAAAGGGAAACAGAGTAGTCATACCAGCATGTGTCGTATCCATGATCCGGGAAGCTTTCCCATCACCCACATACTCTGGATTTAAAACCAGTTTGAACAGTGTGCATGAACTGTTTTAGGAAACACTTTGAATTATTTTCAGAGACTGATACAATGTATTCAATATTATTATACTTCATGTGGCTTTGTAATGTTAAATTCTTATATACCCATCATGGGCAATTTCTTACGGTCTTATGCTAGCAGTACGTTTTTGACCGGTTAACATTATACTGTTACATGGCATGCACGTGTATGACATCTTTTCAAACAATAACGTCACGATTCAGACAATTATTTTTATTCAACTCTTGCCATGCAGTTAGTAAATAAAGTTGATAAAAATCAATTCTTGTTCAACTGAACCTATCTAGTTATTTATTATATTATATCTATATTTCCTCCGATCATCGAAGATAGTACAAAGTACAAAGAAACAAAACAAAGGTTAACAGAGAAGGTTGACATAAACATTGAACAAAAAGTGACAAACATTGAATATTAAACAGATTTACACGGACATTATTCATTTCGTAAAATTGATTGAAATTCACCTATACATCGACTATCATACATCAACACATGTGCAGAGAAATATGCTTCAGAAGCTCTGCACATGTGCAGTGGCATTTGTCAATAGACACAGATATATACATTTAGTAGGCTACACTTACATTCATTAACGTTATAAACGCGACAAATACAGAGGTAATGTTTGTGAAAACTCTGGATATTCTGCTCGGATGAGCAGAGCCACCAGAGTCTTCACTGTTCGCAGGATATATTCTTATATACCCCTGAGGAGCACCTCATCGAAACGAAATATGAAGTGATCCGAAGGGCAGTAGCAAATGTACAAATGAGAAGATCTAACAGAGGAATTTACAGACAGATGATCAACAAAGGGTGAGAAGAAAAGATATACATACATATACATCAACACATATATACATATACATACATATACATCAACACATATATACATATACATACATATACATCAACACATATATACATATACATACATATACATCAACACATATATACATATACATACATACTCAAGTCTATATATATACATGTACACATACACAGATACACACATGTACGCATGATTAAACAGACGCATACACATAGACATATGCGTACATATCAAGTGCGCCTACACACACTATTTCTCAGTACATTATGTATGTAGCGAATACACAATTGAGTATAAAACATAGTGACAAAAGAAGAAATTGCACAAAACAAGCATGTTCTCCCTTTGTCACAATGTTTTCCACTTTAGTCATAGGTTATTCATTCAATTATCCATTTTGACAAATAATGTTCACAGTCGTCTGCTGCAGAATTGTCGTATGAGGGAAGGGGTTAAGATAACTTCTCAAACATTGTGGCAAAAGGAAATTTAACTCCTAATAGGCTGTTTCTCAATTTGCCAAACTTTTCTCTATTGGATTAAATAATAATCAGTACAACACAAACTTTCTAATGCAATACCAGAAAAGGAGAAACTGCACAAAAAAAAATCCCTCAAATAAACAATAGTCGATGCCTTATGAAAACGCGTGGAGAAAAGAAGCAGTTACTTAATTACAGCATTCAGCAATTCTATATCAAAACATCGCGAAAAAAGGAGAAATTGCTTTTTTTAGCGATTTCTTATTTTGAGAAACTTCGCCTTTTGTTTCCATGTTTTCCTCTCTATTCAAGTACCGGTATTGTACTTTCATGTAAATGGAGTTTCCATTTTTTTTTAGTTATGGTATGTTTTCAAATTCGTCTGCTCCAGATTTCCTTTATGTGGGAAAGGGTTAACTGGTCAAAGTTATATAGTAAAATAGTTGAAATTCCTCCTTTGGTCACTATGTTTTTAATATAGAGCATTAGACTTACAGGAAGCTTGATTGTTGAAAAAGGGGGTGAGAATCTATCTTATATAATACAAGGGAATGACAAATAATTATTCACAAAGAATACAGGAGTCAGTCACACTACCACAAAACCTTTCCCACTTGTAGCACCTACCATGTGTAGGGGAAAACATTTTTAGAAAAACCTGTGTCAGTTTGTCTTCAACACAAAACAATAATCATACATTACTACTGAGACCAAAATGGGAGTCAAAACGTCGAAAATGAGAATATATATATAGTCAAAAGGAAAATATATTGTCTTTATACTATGCCGTAAAATAAACAGTTTGTAGTTAATTGTGATAGATCTATTCAATAAGAGTTGTGTAAATAAATAAAAAGAATAAAGCGATGGCATAATGAATTTGTTTGTTGCAGTTTTAAAAAATAAATTGCTGTGGCAATTATGAATATTATATGTGTAATAAGTGCATGGTTCTTTATATTGTCGTACCGATTATTAAAAATGTGTAATGTTTGTTGCAGCTTTGAAAATATTAAGAAGGCGTCATTACTTTAATCGGCTTTATAACTAAAATTAAAAGTTAATCATTCATTGATGTGTTCTTGTTTATTCCTTTTATTTAATTTCTCCTTTATAATTGCATTGACAGAAAAGTTTCGAAAATGTACGTTTCGTATATGACTAAAGATATTTTATTTAATTGTAGTATTGTCTTATCACATTGTGCGGTAAAACTTTATAAAACAGCATATATAAGAATTATTCTATACATTTTCCTTTTCGACGTTTTGACTCCCGTTTTTTCTTGTTTATCAATTCGACGTTTTGACTGTTTAAAAGATAAGATGGCGATCTGAAAATTTTCTAATCTGTACCTATAGTGAAAAACGAATGAGGGGTTATGACGTCACAGTAAGCTATAAATAGACCAATATGGCGGCGCCCATAGCTGATCGACACGACGTGAAAACACAAACTTTAAAAGCATATATCTTGGTAGTTACAGCATATAAAACAAAATTAATTACATCAAAATGATGCATTACTGTAGGGCTATTAAGGGATATAGTTTAGACTCAGCCAAGCGTATTCCTTTAAAGGACAACGCTCGGCTGAAAACAACCCGCTTTGATATGAAAGATATCGATCTCAACTAAATTTATTTTAGATGCATTTCATTAACAAACACCTTATAATCAAGAAATTGCAATTTTAAGACGACTAAAAGTGCTTTTCGGTTCCGGTAATGGGCGCGGCCATTGTTTGCTTATCAGTCGATCGCGAGACATTCTGATAAGAATCGTGACGTCAGAACCCCTCATCGGTTCATTTATCACACAGTAAAGTATACACATAGCCGGTGGTCGAAATTAAAAATTAAACATCGTAACTATAAAAAGAATTTACAATAGTTTGTGAAATACTTTAACGTAAAATTACTTGCTCAAATAAGAGTTCTTGGTGCATATATTTGTTTCTGTAGTGTACTAAATCGACTAAATCATGACCCCTTCGTGAAGGATATTGTGGGTGGGGTAGTGTTACGAAAACCATACAGTTTTGTTACTGGAATTTGTACAAGCGAATGAACAATGCCTCAGTGCCAGGCAATTCACTGCACAAACAGACAGGGAAATGGCAAGAAAAGCTTCTTTCGGTTTCCGAAACCTGAAAAGGGAATTGAAGAGAGAAAATTGTGCAAAAAATGGATTGACAATTTGAAAAATGGAAAACTTCGGATTGAAACATTTCGTGACTATAAACATATGGTAGTGTGTGAAGATCATTTTACGGAAGACTGTTTTTCGGGGAGCTTCAGTAGTACAGTGGCAGCTTCTCTGAATTTTGGACATAAAAGAAAAACTTCGTTTTACTTATTTCACAGTATCCGAATACTGATACTTTTCCATTTCCTTTTTCAAATAATGGCAATTTTCTAAGTATAAGTATGAGCTATTGTTTAAGTATATATTTTATTTTTTCAACTGAATTGACATTCTTTTTTTTCCTCAACAGATATATTTGAATTTCAATTTGAAGTAAATCAAGAAAACACTTCAGCTCCAAACAATAAACCGAATCGCAGCGTTTTCTGAGCCGTATATTCATTCAGGTGTCGCTTGTTTACCGAGTTTAATATTGAACCGAATAAAATAATTACCGAAATAATTATATATCTTATTAAAACAATAATCATAGGGAGTTGTAATACCTGGAAAGCCGATATTGATGTGATTGCGCTTGACTTTACTACCTGGAAAGTTAATATTGATGTGATTGCGCTTGACTTTACTACCTGGAAAGTCAGTATTGATGTGATTGCGCTTGACTTTACTACCTGGAAAGTCAGTATTGATGTGATTGCGCTTGACTTTACTACCTGGAAAGTCAGTATTGATGTGACTGCGCCTGACTTTACTACCTGGAAAGTCAGTATTGATGTGATTGCGCTTGACTTTACTACCTGGAAAGTCAGTATTGATGTGACTGCGCCTGACTTTACTACCTGGAAAGTCAGTATTGATGTGATTGCGCTTGACTTTACTACCTGGAAAGTCAGTATTGATGTGACTGCGCCTGACTTTACTACCTGGAAAGTCAGTATTGATGTGATTGCGCTTGACTTTACTACCTGGAAAGTCAGTATTGATGTGACTGCGCCTGACTTTACTACCTGGAAAGTCAGTATTGATGTGATTGCGCTTGACTTTACTACCTGGAAAGTCAGTATTGATGTGACTGCGCCTGACTTTACTACCTGGAAAGTCAGTATTGATGTGATTGCGCTTGACTTTACTACCTGGAAAGTCAGTATTGATGTGATTGCGCCTGACTTTACTACCTGGAAAGTCAGTATTGATGTGATAGCGCCTGACTTTACTACTTGGAAAGTCAGTACTGATGTGATTGCGCTTGACTTTACTACCTGGAAAGTCAGTATTGATGTGATTGCGACTGACTTTACTACCTGGAAAGTCAATATTAATGTGATTGCGCCTGACTTTACTACCTGGAAAGTCAGTATTGATGTGATTGCGCCTGACTTTAAAACCTGGAAAGCCGATATTGATGTGATAGCGCCTGACTTTACCACTTGGAAAGTCAGTATTGATGTGATTGCGCCTGACTTACAACCTGGAAAGCCGATATTGATGTGATTGCGTCTGACTTTACTACCTGGAAAGCCGATATTGATGTGATAGCGCCTGACTTTACCACTTGGAAAGTCAGTATTGATGTGATTGCGCCTGACTTTACTACCTGGAAAGTCAGTATTGATGTTATTACGCCTGACTTTACTACATGGAAAGCCGATATTGATGTGATTGCGCCTGACTTTAAAACCTGGAAAGCCGATATTGATGTGATTGCGCCTGACTTTAAAACCTGGAAAGCCGATATTGATGTGATTGCGCCTGACTTTACTACTTGGGAAGTAGAAATAAGAAAAAAAGAACATTTTAAATTCGCAAACAATAGAACAATTTAAACTGTGACGGTAATGCTGATATATTTCTCCTTTTGAAGACTTTTGTTTACTTCAAATTACCTCCCTTTAAAGCAATACCAGGATATTTACCTTGTGATTCGAATAAAATTGACAAACATTCAAATTATATGAATGAATACTATTATTTAAATAAGTAACAACAGCAAAATTAAATTTAAGCCAAGATAAATGTGTACACATTTCGTTAATTTTTTATAGATACCCTAATGTATAGGTATGAATATAAAATTTATAAGCAAATGTTTTCATTTCAACGTTCTTAATGTTTGTATAGACTAAGGAAAGTCAAGAATACATAAATAAATCAATGCAGTCTTTTCCGGCGACATTGATGCCTTGCATCAACTTTCTCTTGTACTTTCATTTATTAAGATTTTCTATAGTTTTGCCTTAACGTCATCTGATGCATACTTGTTGTATTACGGAAAAGATTTAACAATGCGGTTAGGTTACCACTTTATGGTAATGTTTCCTCATAAAAACAACTTTAAATTCCCCAGCAGCTTCTGGAAATAAGAGAAATAACTTGAAAAGTGATTTACATGATATATTTGATTTTGTCTTTGGGAAAATGCATAACTTTGTTTTTTTTATGAACAGTGTAGGTTCAAATCAGCCTGCATATTTGCTCTGCTTATTATAATCGTCACAAGTTGACTGAGGCTTCTAATAAGCATATGTAAGTACATGTAATAATCTACTCCTATAACATAAGCATTCGAGCTTGTGAGAGGTCATATATTATTGGACTAGTAATATTCAGACTTTAGATTTTAGATTTTGATCAGACTGCAAATCATGCCGAATGAACAGACCAATCTCGTCTAGAGCGGATTTCAGTGCAGACGACGATATTTCTGCCCCTCGTGTATTCAGAACATGTGTACACATCTATTTATAAATTATTCAAGCGCTTTTTTTTAAATTGAGTTAACGGTGTAAATGTTAAATTCTATCTGTCTGACTCGGTATTTTTCGGATAAATAATTACGGAGAATGCCGGAAAGTATGATCATCCTAATGAAAAATGCACCGCATATAAAGCTGTTTACACCATGTATACATTAGTATGAACCGAACATATTGCCAAATGCATTGCGTACTATGATCTTTTATGAACACATACATAATAATTCACCAGGTATAAAGATACGTGTAGGCACTACATATATTAAAACATACATCGCATCTATTGACCAACATACAACGTATACATGTAAAACTATTGCATACACAAACAAATACACCACATATAATGTCATTTGTACTGCATAGTATATAGTTTGTATTGCACATGACGTTGTGTGTACAACGTATAATGGTTATTCTACTGTTTAAACACTATTTTGCACTGCATATTATTCAATAATCACCACACATAATAGAAAAGGCACTGCATATCATGAATAATGTACCACGTCAAATGAAATATGTACCTCATATACGTGAAAATGTACTGCATATAATACAATACAACATACTAAGACAGTAAAGGCGTTCCATAAGTGGGCTAACAGTCTTTATTATGCCTCACGTGACTTTGTTAAATTATCATATACTCATCATGGGCAATTTCTTACTGTCTCATACTAACAGTACGTTTTTGACCGGTTAACAGTATACTTATACATGGCACGCGCGTTAAAATGTTGGTTATGCACGTGCCTGACGTCATTTCAAACAATAACGTCACCTTTTAGACGCGCGTGCCATGTAACAGTATACTGTTCACCGGTATATTCATATGTGTGTGTTACATTGTAGTATATCTACCCATGTTCACCTCCCCTACAAAGGTACAGAATAAACGTGTAATTTTGATCTGTATAATAAAATAGATATTGCATGGCTTCCAGTGTGACAGTACATATTGTCAACAGTCGGGTAAATACTGTTAACCTCGGCTTCGCCTCGGGTAACAGTATTTTCTTCATGTTGACAATATGTACTGTCACACTGGAAGCCATGCAATATTTATATAATGTGGACAAGCGTCAAGTGTATTCCACCAGTGGGCTAACAGTCTATGTGGACAAGCGTCATGTGTATTCCACTAGTGGGCTAACAGTCTATATGGACAAGCGTCATGTGTATTCCACTAGTGGGCTAACAGTCTATATGGACAAGCGTCATGTGTATTCCACCAGTGGGCTAACAGTCTATATGGACAAGCGTCATGTGTATTCCACCAGTGGGCTAACAGTCTATATGGACAAGCGTCATGTGTATTCCACTAGTGGGCTAACAGTCTATGTGGACAAGCGTCATGTGTATTCCACTAGTGGGCTAACAGTCTATATGGACAACCGTCATGTGTATTCCACTAGTGGGCTAACAGTCTATATGGACAAGCGTCATGTGTATTCCACTAGTGGGCTAACAGTCTATGTGGACAAGCGTCATGTGCATTCCACTAGTGGGCTAACAGTCTATGTGGACAAGCGTCATGTGTATTCCACTAGTGGGCTAACAGTCTATGTGGACAAGCGTCATGTGTATTCCACTAGTGGGCTAACAGTCTATGTGGACAAGCGTCATGTGTATTCCACCAGTGCGCTAACAGTATATGTGGACAAACGTCATGTGTATTCCACTAGTGGGCTAACAGTCTATATGGACAACCGTCATGTGTATTCTACCAGTGGGCTAACAGTCTATGTGGACAAACGTCATGTGTATTCCACTAGTGGGCTAACAGTCTATATGGACAACCGTCATGTGTATTCCACTAGTGGGCTAACAGTCTATGTGGACAAGCGTCATGTGTATTCCACTAGCGGGCTAACAGTCTATATGGACAACCGTCATGTGTATTCCACTAGTGGGCTAACAGTCTATATGGACAAGCGTCATGTGTATTCCACTAGTGGGCTAACAGTCTATGTGGACAAGCGTCATGTGTATTCCACTAGTGGGCTAACAGTATATATGGACAACCGTCATGTGTATTCCACTAGTGGGCTAACAGTCTATATGGACAAGCGTCATGTGTATTCCACTAGTGGGCTAACAGTCTATGTGGACAAGCGTCATGTGCATTCCACTAGTGGGCTAACAGTCTATGTGGACAAGCGTCATGTGTATTCCACCAGTGGGCTAACTGTCTATGTGGACAAGCGTCATGTGTATTCCACTAGTGGGCTAACAGTCTATGTGGACAAGCGTCATGTGTATTCAACTAGTGGGCTAACAGTCTATGTGGACAAGCGTCATGTGTATTCCACCAGTGGGCTAACAGTATATGTGGACAAACGTCATGTGTATTCCACTAGTGGGCTAACAGTGTATGTGGACAAACGTCATGTGTATTCCACTAGTGGGCTAACATTCTATGTGGACAAGCGTCATGTGTATTCCACTAGTGGGCTAACAGTCTATGTGGACAAGCGTCATGTGTATTCCACCAGTGGGCTAACAGTATATGTGGACAAACGTCATGTGTATTCCACTAGTGGGCTAACAGTGTATGTGGACAAGCGTCATGTGTATTCCACTAGTGGGCTAACAGTATATGTGGACAAGCGTCATATGTATTCCACTAGTGGGCTAACAGTCTATGTGGACAAGCGTCATGTGTATTCCACCAGTGGGCTAACAGTATATGTGGACAAACGTCATGTGTATTCCACCAGTGGGCTAACAGTTTATATGGACAACCGTCATGTGTATTCCACCAGTGGGCTAACAGTCTATGTGGACAAACGTCATGTGTATTCCACTAGTGGGCTAACAGTCTATATGGACAACCGTCATGTGTATTCTACCAGTTGGCTAACAGTCTATGTGGACAAACGTCATGTGTATTCCACTAGTGGGCTAACAGTCTATATGGACAACCGTCATGTGTATTCTACCAGTGGGCTAACAGTCTATGTGGACAAACGTCATGTGTATTCCACTAGTGGGCTAACAGTCTATGTGGACAAACGTCATGTGTATTCCACCAGTGGGCTAACAGTCTATATGGACAACCGTCATGTGTATTCTACCAGTGGGCTAACAGTCTATGTGGAAAAGCAGTCAGTTGCTTTGAAAGAATGTTGTGTGGAGTACTGGTATGAAGAAGCGAGGAAATACATTGGAAGGTGAACTGGCGGCCGTGATATGACTGAAATATCGTAAAAAATGGCGTTAAACCACAATCATTCAAGATCATTGCAGATGTGTGCATCGTCAAGATCTATCGTAAAACATTCATATAAATCACCGATAAAATAAGGATTTGGGGATGTGAAAAACATGTTCTCTTCTTATCCAGAGCTCTGAATCGATGCCCGAGAGAAGTGTTATATACAGGTGCACATTTTTAACATTCATTCTAAATACACATGAACCGTTCCACGAGAAAACCAACAGTATGGACTCTGCATAAAGTATCGACCCGGATCAGCCTAAGCATGCCGCGCAGGCTAACCCGGACATACTCATTTCGCCTCCTGGGGATTTTCTATTCCCGGAATCATTACTCTATACCTCTATCCCTCTGAGACGGAATGTGTCGGCCCGAATTAGCCTGCGCTGACTGTGGATCTGGATCGATACATTACGCAGAGTCCATTATTGTTGGTTTTCTTGTGGAACTGCTCACATATATTCAGGTCCAAATACATAACGGAATAAAGATATCCATTTGAATTAAACTGCATATTTGAAAAGGAACTAGTCATGCGCCAAAGAAGAAGTATTGATAGGCACAATGCAAGAGACTCAGATTTAAAAACTAGAGTTATATGTCCTATATTTTATCCACGGCATTTCCAAACGTCGTCTTCCGTTGACGGTTAGATATAAGTCATAGCCCTAAGTAGCTCAGTTGGTAACTACAGTGTTTGGCAATCCAGGGGTTGTTAGTTCAAGCCCAAGCTCTGTCAGATTTCTTTACGACGTTTGACAAAACAAAACAAAATGAGTTTAGCGTCACTCATCTTTTTACTCGGAGGGCTATATGGAAGAGTAGCTCAGGAGCGTAGCTTGGCAATAATCAATGTGTAGGCCGTCTCGTGAGAAAATCAACATGGTGGACTCTGCGTAAAGTATCGACCCGGATCAGCCTAAGCATGCCACACAGACGTACCCGGATATACACTTTTCGCCTCCTGTGGATTTTCTGTTTCAGGAATCACTACTCTATCTATCCCCGCTGCCTACAGTGCCTAAAGAGAGCTACGCCCCTGTAGCTAGTTAAAATGGTTGATTGTTTGATTGAGGTTAAACACCATTTTTAACAATTTCTCAGTTATATCACGGCGGCCAGTTCACCTACTCGTGCATTTTCTGGTTTTCTTAAACCAGTACTCCACACAACAATCTTCCCAAGCAACTGGCTGCTTTTCCACATAGACTTAGCCCATTGGTGGAAGACGAATGACGCATGTCTCGTTAACTTTTGCCAATCGTCGGAAAGAAAGTTGGCCAAGCCGGGATTCGAACTCATAACCCCTGGATTGACAGCCCGCGTATGGAGTATTTGTATTAGAAAGTCAGTAAACATTTTTGTTCCCACATAATCTCTCTTATTATCCAACCGAACCCTATGTTGGGGGTACTAAAATGGGTGAGTGAACTGGCTGGACGACAATAGGTAATTACGGCGTTAAACCCCAATCAAACAAAAGAAATTGATAGTCCAAATCATAAAAAAGCTAATTGTAACAATTTGAAAAGGTGAGGAATTATTCACGAAACCATTTACAACAAATCTGCAGCTGACACACTATAGTAAAATCTCTTGAAATAAAAGTTAAAATATTTATTAGATTCGGAAACATTGTTGCAAAAAGGAAATAATTGCTCATTATAAGCACATTTTTCCTATTGCCACAATGTTTTCAAACGACGACTGCTGCAGGGGGTGTCAGACTGCGTATGTATGTGTGAAAGCGTTAACAGGTAGACAGATTTTGACATATCTACAAAGGATGCTATACGAAATTTGAATAATTCTTTGTTATATTGACATCTTACTCTATGGTAGAGAAGAAACCCCAATGACGAGTTATTGGCGCCTTTTGTTCAAATCCGGGCTTCCCGCACCTCTCAATGTGGATTCGTTACTCGTTCAATAGAATGACCGGTAACCCTATGTAGTCCTCCTGGTTTATCTTATTAAATCAAAAGAGCTGCAATCAGGGGCGTAGCTTTGCAATAATCAATGTGTAGGCCGTCTCGTGAGAAAATCAACATTGTGGACTCTGCGTAAAGTATCGATCCGGACCAGCCTAAGCATGCCACACAGGCGTACCCGGATATACACTTTTCGCCACCTCTATATTTTCTGTTTCATGAATCACTACTCTATCTATCCCCCTTAGACGGAATGTGTCGGCCGGATCAGTCTGCGCGGAAAGCGCAACCTGATCTGGTCGATACATTACGCAGATGTGTATCGCCGCAGCATGGAGCATTACTGAATAATTATTAAAGTCAGAGTTATGGCACTTGGTATAGAAATGCGAATTGTTCCTAAGAACATGTGTTCCAAGATTTATTTGAACGTTTTTTTTGTTTAGTTTAGATGAATACTGCCTGCATTCTGAGTGCATTCCAAATAATCCGGTCCATTATTGTGGCCAGTCCGAATGTTTTTGTCATGCTCAAAACTTTCGAGGTGCATTCGTAGTGGAGAAATATAGAACAGCATTTGAAGTGTATTCTGATTACATTCTAAATAGTCTTACGGCATTCTGACAGCATTCAAAACATTTTGATCGCATTCGAAGGAGAACCCAATCGGTAATCCTCTGTATACATTCGTATAAAAACGCGACCAGCTGCTAGAACTTTATTAGTTGGTATTTAGGAGTCGCATGACTTGAGCGGTATTCGGGCAACAATCCAACCGTATTCGTACATTAGTTGAAGTGCATTATAAATATTTTGATTGGATTCTAACAGCATTCTAAATATTCCTACTTCATTCGAGCTGCATTCAAGACCTAAGACATCCCTAATGGTGTGGGTTCGAGGTGGGTTCGAAGTGCATTGTAAGTTTTCGTACGGCATTTTAACAAAGCTGTAAGAATTTAGGTCAATTTGACTTTCCCTCCCGAATATGGCGCGAATTTAAAAATATATATATTTCCGGCTGGTTCTGCCTAATTCCTGCTGATTCTGAATAAGTGTAACGGGGCATTAATGTTAAAGTTTTGTGACGATGACGCAGACGACGACGACGATGCCAAAGGTATCACAATACCCTGACTTTTTTTCTTCGAAAAACAGACGAGCTTACTAGACATAAACTTCGCACGCTCGTATATACCTGATGACGAACTCATACAGGTCGTCTCATATTGACCTTTGCATCAGCCAATCAAATTATTAGTTACAAAATTGAAAGGTATAACACAGGGGAGATAACGCATACAAATAATCGAGGAAAATAACAGATTAGCGAGTGCACGATTGTAGTTGTACCGAACGACTTAATTGGCGAATGCTCATACATATTCAAGTATATATAGGGTCAATTCGAGACACCCTTTTATGTGATGTCGTCAAATCCAATATACGAACAGCGAAGTAGTTTGGTGTGATTTTAATGATATTGTCTAGTTACCGACTGAGCAATCATGACTCGACTACCACTCGGGAATCTTTTCTAGATTTGAAGAATAATATCGGTGATGACGTGGTAAGCGTAACAGCATCTCTTTCGACCAAGAAAGACCAGGGTTCGATTCCCGGTCGGGACATACCACATACTTTAAAATGTTATAAGTGTATTCGTTCTTTTTGCTGCCTGATATAATGACAATAGATGAACCGCGACGGAGCCGCGCATTCTAACGGTCGATCCAGAGCCTACACTGTCCTTCTACATTGAATATATAGAGTTTAATTAACATTGTTTTCATGATACGGGTTTTCAATCCCAAATCATAAAAACAATGTTTATTAAACTATATATTATATACTCGGCTTTTCATGATACGGGTTTTCAATCCCAAATCATAAAAACAATGTTTATTAAACTATATATTATATACTCGGCGATCATTTTCGTTTTTAAACGACAATACCCCTGTGCAGCTCATTTATTTTTAGCTCAGAAGCGGAGAGATCTGAATGACGTAATCTGCCAGTTTTGCAGTGACGTCACTACGCGCGCACCGACAAATGTGTACATTGATTGAAATAAATGTGTCATGTCGATTCAAGCTCTTATTTGCGGATTTAAAAGTGCAGTATCCCGTTCGCACGACTTAGTATCTCGTGCGTACGAGATACTAAGTCGTGCGCACGAAATAAACACAAATTCGTGTGTGTCCCTTTAGAGCTGCCGTAAACTCGAGCAGAAACCGCTATACGATCTAAATACTTGTAGATTGTCGGGTTTGGCTTCATTTAATGTGACATTGTGGTGTCATATGTGTAGATTATTTGTCAAAACTAAAATCCTGCCATAGAAACGATGAATTTTTTAAATAAAAGGTTATCCTTGCTCAGAAATGGACCCTTTGCTTCAAATTAGACCTTTGATTTGTCAACTTCGAGAATGAATTTGCTTCTTCTCATCGAACAGAAACTTGGACTCAAATTCTGATAGTAGAGAACACTATTAAAACGTCAAAGCCATGGCTATAAGTTGCATGGAGACTGGTGAGACTTTGTGGACGAGGCGCTAGCACATCTGAGTCCTGGTTGCTCGCAGATCTATGCAAAAAGACTGCAAACCTCAATTCGTTGTTCGTTTGGAATAGCTGGTTCAGATCACTTGTACATCGGGTTTTCAGAATCTACACATTGTGATGGAAGTTTGCTAACAAGCTTTTGTTAGTATCATTATATTTTGTATCTGGGGCTACAATGTTCACAAAAGCCAACTTGTACCATTTCCCATGAACGGTCTCATAAGTAAACGTGTTTATCTCTTTTTCAGGCAAATCCGACCAAAGCGGACGAGTTCGACGACGAGAGTAAGTATCGTTTTATTTGGGCTTGTACAACTTTTAAAACATTATTTCAGTAATATCACGGCGACAGTTCACTTATTCATGATCCCTGGAAAACAGCCAAGTATTAGGCTAGGACATATGCCTTTCCCACTGGCATTCAAAATGACCGCCGCTACTGGGCATCGAACCAGGGACGCTTGGTTCGGAACACCAAACGCTAACTATTCCCGGACCGTCAGTACGAGGGAGGATATAAAACAAACACATACTAGCATAAGAAAGTCACGTGACATTTACTTTTTATAAATTGAAAAATGACAGATGACACACAGTTTCAGGTTGATTTGTTTGTTTTTGCTTGTTCGGGTGTTTTATACCCCGTTCAACATTCTTTCTGTTATATCACGGCGTTACCAGGATAATATACCAGTTGTACTGGTCTAATCATCCTGACACCAACAAGTCAGTCGATATAGTAACCCCATATTTTTGCGCACTAAGAAGGCAAAGTCATTACTATCATTTGTAAAGTCTTTGGAAGTTTGAGTTTGACAAAACACATGTAGTGATACCATTCCTATACCATGCATGACTGATGTACTGTGTCAGTAGGGAAAGGGACCAGTTATTCTACCTTTTAACCTTTTAAATTTGTAGAGATATATAACATTCAATGCCCTCTCTGATCCGTCTCCATTATGGCTTTGATTCCGCTTCCGGTCTGAAAAAAAAATCATATATAATTTAAAAATATATTTCTTCCAAATGCCTGTTAAGAAAGCTTTTAAAATTATTAACATATTTTGCTAAAATCACTTCTTTTGGCAACTTGTTTCAGGTATTGACAACTCACTGTGAGAAACAGTTAGGTTGAGAGATATTCTTAAATATTGAAATAGTGATATGGTTATGAATATACAAGTAAGCTATACAGTGTTTGAAAATATAATTCCAGCAAAATAGGTTTGTTTTTTTAAACGGTCGTAACGACCAGTTCTAAACAAGCATATACTACGCAGTTATCACAAACCATTACTATGTTGTGAAAGCCCACAGTTTATTGGTAACGTCACTGTCGGGCTGATCCAAAAATCCTTGTTACGTTGTCGACGCCATAGTGATACCTTTCAAAGTTGAGTAAAACAACATACACACAATAATATGTATTATTTCAAATATTTACAGTTATTAGGGAAATATTTGATCTAATGGACGTAGATAACAACGGAAATATTTGTAAAAAAGAGTTTGTTGACCTGCTACGTGGACTGGGTATGAACCCTACAGAGGAACAGGCGTGCATGATATTTAAACAAATCGATGCAGACGGTAAGTCAGTGCTTTTCATACCATCCACCTCGTTATAGGATGAAATTGACAAGTCTGGTACCCGGCGTATTATAGTAAATGAGAACGTCTGGCATAAGTCTGGTACCCGGAGTATCATAGTAAATGAGAACGTCTGGCATACGTCTGGTACCCGGTGTACTATAGTAAATGAGAACGTCTGGCATACGTCTGGTACCCGGAGTATTATAGTAAATGAGAACGTCTGGCATACGTTTGGTACCCGGTGTACTATAGTAAATGAGAACGTCTGGCATACGTCTGGTACCCGGCGTACTGTAGTAAATAAGAAGGTCAGATGGAAGCAATTAATTTTCCATAGGCGACCATTATAGCGTTTTGAGCTATGGCTCTTTCCCAACAGCCGAAATAACCAAGAAACCTATATTCAATTAAAGTGCATTATCAAACTACCAAAAAGCACACAAAATCTCACATGTTTTCCTACTTTTTTTTTCTTTAGCTATGACGTCAAATCAAAGGTCACCCTTATACCGCAATGGATTTTACTTTCAATTTAAGAAAATACACGTTCTGAAAATGGCTCCTAAGTTGTCAATAAAGCTAAAAGCAAACAATGCTTTGTTTGCAAATCAGTCAGAGGGTATTCAACTTTATTAAAAACAATTTCAACTTTCAAAGATATCATTATTGTCCAATGGGAGACCACAAAAGTCACATGGATTCATCTAACATCCGAATTGCTCCTCTTTGACCTAAAGCGAACGGTTTGTTTTTTTCGATCAACAGCATAACAACACCATTTAGTATACGAATGATTAATGCGGATAAGTGTTCAAAGTTTTCGGTTGATTTCGTTCAACGATTAGCAAAATATAGCAATTATCCTTTACCCTGTACTGTGTTCTTTGCTGACATATTGATAGGTTCCTTTGTGTTTATGATTTTCAGCGTTTAATTTGTGACTTGTTTTATCATGCTGAAAAGTATTTTATGATGGTTTTCACGTTGAATGAGTTTATTCAACATGCCCCCCTTTCGTTAATTTGAACAAATCTAATATTTCGAAAACAAATACAATTGGGAGTAAAGATAGAATAGCCTACACGAGATTTTATCAAGGTAAGCAACGTAATTTCATAACATGTTGTATCCCTTTAAGTTATAAAAAAGTGCTAGAATTGAAATATATCTCATTTTGAGTGATATACCGGCTCTTATATCACGAGTTTTCGTTCACGTTGTATAAACTAATCACTCAGGCCATTCGGACTTCTTAATTAATTACTACACACCTGAACTCCAAATCGTGATATACGAGCCGGTATATCACTCAAGATGAGTTTTATTTCCAAAATTGTCAATAGTGTTAGAATTACAAATCTGGCAGGGGGTATTAAAAACAATTTCAACTTTCAACGTCTGACAATGATCTGGTACCCGGCGTCTTATAGTAAATAAGAACGTCTGGCATTAGTCTGGTACCCCTCATATTAAAGTAAATTAAATCGTCTGGCATTAGACTGATACTCGACGTATTATATTAAATTAGAACGTCTGGCATTAGTCTGGTACCCGGTGTATTGTAGTAAATTAGAACGTCTGGCATTATTCTTGTACCCGGTGTATTATAGTAAATTAGAACGTCTGGCATTAGACTTGTACCCGGTGTATTATAGTAAATTAGAACGTCTGGCATTAGTCTTGTACCCGGTGTATTGTAGTAAATTAGAACGTTTGGCATTTGTCTTGTACCCGGTGTACTATAGTAAATTAGAACGTCTGACATTAGTCTGGTACCCGGCGTACTATAGTTAATTAGAACGTCTGACATTAGTCTGGTACCCGGCGTACTATAGTTAATTAGAACGTCTGACATTAGTCTGGTACCCGGCGTACTATAGTTAATTAGAACGTCTGACATTAGTCTGGTACCCGGCGTACTATAGTTAATTAGAACGTCTGGCATTAGTCTGGTACCCGGCGTACTATAGTTAATTAGAACGTCTGACATTAGTCTGGTACCCGGCGTACTATAGTTAATTAGAACGTCTGGCATTAGTCTGGTACCCGGTGTAATATAGTAAATTAGAATGTATTTGCTCTACTTTCGTAGTATACCCACATATATGAGCCATCACGCGAGAAAACCGTCATTATGGCGTAATGTATCAACCAAGATCAGCCCGCGCAGTTAGTGCAGGCTCATCCGGGCCGACACATTCCGTCTCAGGGGAATAGATTTATAGAGTAATGATTCCTGAAACAGAAAATCCACAGGAGGCGACAAATGTCTGCCTGGGTACGCCTGCGCGGCATGTTTAAGCAGATCCGGGTCGATACTTTACGCAGAGTCCACGCTGTTGCTTTTCTCGTGGAAGGGCTCAAATGTTGTCAAATCGGAGTGCCATTACTCCTTTCCAACACAGAGCTGCATTATATATGTGGGAAAGGGTTAACCTAAACTTGAATCGTGTCTTCCAGGATCGGGCACGATGGATATCGATGAAGTGAAAGTGTGGTTTAATAAGTATAGGGGACTGTACAAGAACGATGCGGAATCCATTAAACTAGCATTTAAAATGTTCGACAAGGATGGCAACGGGTATATCGAGCTGGGTGAAATGATACAATTGGTAAAAGGTCTAAAAATGAAGGACATAACGCCCGAAGACGTTAAGGAAATGGTCGCGCAATTGGACTCAAATGATGATAAAAGGATCAATTATGACGGTTAGTATTGATCGTGGTACTAATGATGAATGATGAACAAAAGAGTTAACACCGTTTTCAACAATGATTCAGTCATATTACGGCGGCCAGTTCACCTACTCATGTGTTTCCTTGCTTTCTCACACCAGTACTCCACACAACTTTCTTTTCAAGCAACTTGCTGCTTTTCCTCATAGACTGTTAGCCCATTGGTAGAAAACAAATAACGCTTGTCACATTGACTTTTGTCAAACATCGCAAAGAATATCGACCGAGCTTGGGTTCGAACTCACAAACCCAAAATGTACAGCTCGCGTCGCTACCGAGCTGACGGGCTCGGCTGAATAATTAACAAGGCAAATATTATATTTTTTTTAATATATGCCATACCATGAGAAGCAGGTACAAGTTTGCATTTCTGAGTAGTGCATGTTCCTACAAAGCTGTCCAGCTCCTCCGTGTTATCGGAATCCGCTGTGGTCGAGTGATTAGCGTCGGGGATTTCGAAACCGGGTGTCCCGGGTCCGATCCCCAGTCGCGGCACTACGGTCATGGTGGAGTGCCCTTGGGCAAGGCACATTTTCTAGCCTAGTACTGGTTTGTTTACCCAGGGATCATGAATAATTAAATTTAATTGCGCGCTAAATGACCTTAGCTGTCGATGCGCCATAAAACAATATACATTCATTCATTCATTCCTCCGTGTTATCAAAACCTACTTACTAAAGGTTTATATACAGGGTTATCTGGATCTACACTGGTCACTGATGTAAATGTGAGCCTTTGCCATGAACGAGCGTCGAGAGATATTGGATACAATTGACCCTGTTTTGTCAAAAGATGGTTACATAACTAAATTAAATATAGACGGACAGAGAAGGTTCTGGGGAGACATTTTCATTAAAATATCAGTTGCGATGATTTTTAAATTGACAATAACTCTCAATGTCTGCTACCTGGATACCCAACCAGAGTTTCCAAATGTTTAACCCGCTCTCAAGGGAACAGAACTAGGAACCGTTGCCATCTCGATAAGGCGATCTTCCATGGAGCTATTGTCCTAAACATGTATTGTATTATTTTATTTCAGAATTTGCAGATTTCTTGACGAAACCGGTGTGCATAAGGAAGAAGTAAACCAGCTCGGGTGTTTCTAACTCCTGTCGAGTGATACTAAATATCTCAGTAGTAACTTATACTGACTTTATCATATCTTACACGTGTAGATCTAGTTCATCAATCAGTTATCGAATATAGATGCATGAGAAAAACCAACATTGTGCACTCTGCGTAAAGTATTGACCCGATCAGCCAAAGCATGCCGCGCAGACTAATTCGGACGGACAATTTTCGCCTCCTGCGGATATTCTATTTCAGGAATCATTACTCTATACCTCTATCCACCTGAGACGGAATGTGTCGGCCCGGATTAGCCTGCGCGGTCTACGTAGCCTGATCTGGGTCGATACATCACGCAGAGTCCATACTGTTGGTTTTCTTGTGGGACGGCTCATAGATTTTGTCAGAATATTCTTGAAAACATTCTTTGACTGGAAAGTTAGATCTGATTTTACATTGATCGGAAATGCCCTGTTAATGTGTCATCGAGCGACGTTCACTGGCTGTTACGGTATTAACCCTGTCCCTCATACGACAATTCTGCAGCAGACGACTTTGAACATATTTTGTCAAGTAATGGAAAATCTCTATAATTGAATGGATCACCTATGAAAAAAGTGGAAAACATTGTGACAAAAGGAGAAATTGCACGTTTTGTGCAATTTCGCCTTTTGTCACTATGTTTTCAAAAGGCCGTCTGCTGCAGAGGCGTCAGAAAGCGTCTGTATGAGGGAAAGGGTTAATTAAGAAGAACAGAATAATGTTGATTGAAGAGAAAACATTGCTGATTTTGACGTACACGTATTCATGGTGTGTTAATATATTTGATCGCCGTGATATAACTGAAATAATGTTGAAATCGGCGTAAAACCCCAATAAATAAATAAATAAATAATATATTTGACCGGTTTACCTACGTTTACCTATCATAAACAATCTGAATATATGTGCGGTGCTCTGTGAAAATCAACATTTGCGTAATAATTACACGCGTCCATTACGTGACGTCGTCATGGTGGAAAACGACTTGCAAATGATAGCTTCTTTACGGACGTTTCCTAAAACATTCGAGCCGTTCCACGAGAAAACCAACATTGTGTACATTGCGTAAAAAACCGATCCGGATCAGCCTAAGCAGACTAACCCGGACAAACAGTGTTCGTCTCCTGTGGATTTTCTGTTCCAGTAATCATTACTCTCTACCTCTATCCCCCCTCGACGGAATGTGTCGGCCCGGATTAGCCTGCGCGGACTGATCTGGGTCGATAAATTACGTAGACTCCATGATGTTGGTTTTCTCGTGGAACGGCTAAATCTATGAATAATTTGCGAACAGTTCAGAGCTAGGTCAGATTTGACTGATTACCTCAGTTCCATATGTACAATAATTGTTTCCCTTGTTGGCAATTTTGATAGACAAATATGATGAGCATTACTATAGAATGTATTTAACTATGTTTTAATTATGAAATAGAAAGGAATTTTAGTTTAACATCCATATGTCATTGAAGATTTTTTATTGTCTGATTATATCAGCTTTTGGATTTAATTATTTTTGCACATATATATATATATATATAATATATATAGTTTTTTAATGATATTTTAATTGAACTTTCTATTTTCAACGTAAAAGGAATTTGCCAATCAAAATGACCCATTCGGGAAGGTAATTTGTGTAGTTCTATATGGTCTTATAAGTATTGTCGGCTCGTATTTCGATCTCAGGCTTTATTCATGCTCAAGTTCATTTTCCTGAAATGTCGAACTATCAAAATTAATGTCACTATAATCCTAGTTTGTATCAGGGCCCATTAACCCACATACAACACATCTGCAGCAGACGACTTTGAAGACATTAAGACACAAATATGGAAACTCTCTATAAATGCTATAAATGCTATAAATGAAAGAACATTTATTGAATAAAGTTGAAAACATTTTGGTAAAAGGAGAAATAATGTTACAGTATTAACCCTTTCCATACGACAATTCTGCAGCAGACGACTTTGAACATATTTTGTCAAATAATGGAAAAGTCTCTATAATTGAATGGATAACCTATGACTAAAAGTGGAAAACATTGTGTCAAAAGGAGAAATTGCACGTTTTGTGCAATTTCTTCTTTTGTCACTATGTTTTCAAAAAGCCGTCTGCTGCAGAGGCGTCTAAACACGTATGTATGCCGGACAGGGTTTAAACTGTGTGAAACATATTTTTACGTTATTACCCTTACAGTTTTTAACCCATTCCAACCTACATCAAACATAGGGAAAGTCCTTTGAAATAAATTTATAATTATTGAATAAAGTTGAACAGATAGTTATAAAATGAGAGGTTGTTCACTGTGAGTACTTTCTCCTTTTGTCTAAATGTTTTGTAATATAGTCTGCTGTATATACGTCAACACGTGTTAATATATGTGTGAAAGGGAGCTAACAAACGTACACAAATTATGAACGATTTGTAAGGATGATCGACCCTTCACAAAGCTGTAAATGTACAAAGGCTTATAGGCCGTTCATATAGCTGTGCTATGTTACTGGCCAGGCAGCTGGATTTTGACCTCGGTTGTTTGTCTTAAAACGACTAAGGCTAACTTTTCTTTCGTTGGTTGTGTCCGGATTATGTGAGATGTTGTCGGGGGTCGTGTTACGGACTATCGGACGTTGAATTGAAATGTTGTAGTAACCGCTCGATATCAATTGCCCATGTTTATTCACTCAGCCTGCATTCGTTTTTTACAAGCGACCTTTTCCCATATACAGACGCTTGCTGACTCTTCTGCAGCAGACAACGTTTGAAGACATTGCGACAAAAGTAGAAATTGCTCTTGTTTCCATCATTGTGCAATAATGTTTCTTTCATTTTATAAAGAGTTCCCATAGTGTTGCCTAGACCGTGTTTATAAAGTCCTCTGCTGCAGGTTTAAACGTTGTTTTTGAGAAATGGTTAAACTAAACCTATATGCAAAAGTCCGTATTAAGGTCAGCCCTGACGTTTAGAATAATCACACTAATATATGGTATACAATGGTGTATTGAAAGATGGTCTATTTAGCGCTATATTGGCCGTTGATAGTTATTCCGCCAACTATGTGCTTGTAACGATTCGGGACCATCGCAATACACATTCTCCATGACCTTTATTCAACAATCATCCACAACTTCATTCGATCTGAAAAAAAACCTTAATTAAAACTTAATTAATTGTATAAAGTACGTTGTTGTTACATTTTTTCAACAGCATTGCTAACATTTGTGATAAAAAAAAATCATTTTACAATCTTATTATTTATTTCCTTGTTTTATTGTATTGTTTTATCAATGTGTTGTGTCATACTGATTTGTAAGGGTAATAAACCCCAATCAATCAATAAATCAATCAATAATTCAATCAGTCAATCAATCAATCAATCAATTAACTTACCGGTGTCATAATGAGATGGGTACGAATTGATAAAAAAACTAACTGTGTAAAGTTCCCATTACTTGTTGTTAAACTTGTGTTTTGTTTTGTTTTATTACAGCCTATATTTCTTTTCTATGTGATTCTCTTAAATACCAGTTCGACTGATCAATTAACTAACTAGACAAACGTCTCATTCTCCTCTTACACTATTTTAGCGAAGTTCAAATCATGGCAGTTTACATCCCAAAAACAACTGATTGTTTTTCTTTTTAAATGAAATTATGTATTTATTTGTTTGTATTACAAGATGCATGTATATGTATACGTTTATAAAATCTATCTATCAATCTATCTGTAAAAGGGTGAGTGAAATAAAAATTCAATCCAGGAAGCCGCTGTGGTCAAGTGGTATGCGTCGGGGGATTTAGTACCGGAAGTTCCGGGTTCGATCCTCAGTCGCGGTGGTCATGTTGGAGTACCCATGGACAAGGCACATGTCCTAGCCTAGTACTGTTTTCTTTAGCCATGGACCATGAATAAAGGAACTGTCTCCGTGATATAGCTGGAATAATGTTGGAAGCTGCGTAAAAACCCCAATAAAGCAAAACATTATACAATACAGCGTTATTTCTAAATGACTCACTAGAAACCATGTAATAAATTAACCAATACATGGAACATTTACCGTTAGCTTTTATGAACAGTGTAAAGCCGAATCAGAATGTGCATCCACGCAGGTTGACCCACCTCTTCTCTGTTCACATATTTCCCTCATAAGCATGATCATCGTGTGTAGTCACTAAGAAGACAAAGTCGGTGTACATGTCGACAGTAACCCACACAGTTGAGAAATGCCAACTTGTACGGACGAGATCATTGATATCATTCATAGTAAGACCAACCCTGACCTGTGCTATGCCAGGATCAGCCATGTACCTTCTGAGAAAAATATATACAATACAACACTATGTTATTAAGGTGCTGAGTATGTACATAATACATAAAAAAACAGCTCTGCAATAATGTATAAGAATACATAGTGATCAGAGGGTAACCAAAGGCGGTATAATGAAAACAATATCAGAAAGAAATTTAGAATAAGAGAAAAAGAAAACAATAGAGAGAAAGAAAGAAAGAATTAAGATAAATAATGGAATATAAAAGCATGTTTTATTATTCGTATATTCTGTTTTAATATTTTAAACACGTACATTTAAACCAGGCTCAAAAACTATGAAAGTGTAAACTGTGCTCAGTTTGTGCTCAATGATCTGATTGGTCAAAAGTTAATTCGTTCTCCAAATTGACCAATCAGAAGCCGTATTTGGAGCATGGAGTTTTATAGTTTTGGACGCAAGTTTATATGGCCGTGGTATAACTGAAAACTGGATAAGCTTGCTTCTTGATGATTCCATGTCTAAACAAACTGCTGTTTAATTAACAATACTACTATTAGTTGTAGTGTCTTGTATCATTAAATGCCAATTGCAAACGCTCCTTGTCTTTTCATTTCTTTCGTTTTAACGGAGGCCTCGTATGACAATGTTGCTGTCACATCACTGAGAGACAACAGTCTTGCTTTTTTTATCGTATCTTATGCCTCTTTCAACTATTTTGTTTTTCAGTTATATCACGGCGTTTTCTGGGTAAGTTAACCGTACTGTTACTCTGGTTACCATGACGGCAGCGAGTCAGTCGAAATGCTAACCCCGCAATCCTGAGCGCCAATGAGATTAATTACTACCATTACAGCGTCTTTGGGATCGAATCCACGACCACCCACAATCAATGCGAACGTTCTACCTCTACATCACCTAGACGGTATACTGTGACAGTTAATGAACACTATAGAGGTCACGTTACCGTTTCGCCAATTAAATTTTCCCTCTTTGTTTCCATGTTAATCATCCAGTTTCCACCCTCAGTTTTCAGCCTTTCTAAACGTTTTACAGGTTGTCAGAAAATAAGGGGGGGGGGGGGGGGGGGGGGGGGGGGGGCATTGGTGGTCATGTATTATGCAAGAAAGAATTTGGCTGTTACGGAATTACCCTTAAAATGACGTTAAACTCGAAACAATCAATCAAGGTGAGACGGATTTAAAGTTAGAACCGCCGTTTTCTTGTTTATTCGTAAAAGACATATTTCTTTAACATGAGATGTATTAACAGAGAGGTAGGCAAATCTCTATTTTAGAGATGGTTTTTTCTAATATAGAGATGAAGATTGAATTCCCTTTCGATAGCTTATGTTAAAGTGATTATATGACAAAAGTTGCAACATAATGAGCTACTTTTGTCACAATGCTTTGTAAGATGGGTCAGATACGGCTGCATGTGGACAAGTATGTAGTTACAGATAATTATAGGCACATCTAAATAATAAGACATATATATCTTGATATATATATAGGATCTGACATGAGCTTATATTTCATATAAAGTTTTATTAAACGAGTGCAAGAAATGTGTTATTAAGCGAGCCTGTTGCGAGATTAATTAAACTTTTGATGAAATGACAACGAATGTCAGATTCTTTTTATCACATGACGAAACACAAAAAGAAAATCGGAGGTCATACACGGTCAGAAAATAGTCCCAACATGTAATACCTAATTAACTGTTAACTAATCACAACACAAATATTTAATCATGTTATTAATCATGAAAACACATATAAAGAAATACGTAAAGGATATATTAGATCGGATACAAGCATTGTCATGTGATAAAAATACATTTTAATTTGGACATTTCTTAAACGAATGCAAACTGCATATAAAGAAAATACTGCCGCATATAATGCTGGAAGCACAGTATCAGGGACGTATATAATAGATAATCTACGTCCCTGCACAGCATATAAGGAAATTGCATGTACAACATATAATGACATATACACAGTGTATATAACCGAAAGTACGACATTTAATTTGATTTGCACTGCATAAAAGGAAAAGCACCATACATAATTGGCCCAGTAATTAATACATATATGTAAGTTTGCAAATTATATAATGCAAAAAGCACCACGTATAACTTGTTATCTTCTACACACAATAACAAATCTACGGCATATATTGGTGTTTGTACCGCACGCACTTTTGAATGCACTGCAAAAAAAAACAGTACCACCACATATAGGGAGAGTTGTACTACATATAACAAATAAAGTACAGCACGGAAAGAAACAGTTACCACACATAATGAAATGTCTGCCACATAAAATGAATCATAGATCTACCAAATATAATTAAATATCTAATGCATATAAGTAGACGGTCATGGCGTTCCATAGCTTGCCATACATTCTACTCGTCGAATACTCCCAAAAGTTGATTATTTCATGACAGAACCCATTTGAAGTAAACCAGCCATATTTTCAGATATAAATAGAATATTCCCCACCGGTTTTATTTGTTTTCTTTAACCAAAACATGATATCCCTTTCTATTTTATTTATCGAAAGGTGGAATATATCAACGTGTTATTTTTTATTATTTCTTTTGAAAGCAGATATTGTTTTCTTTTTTTAAAACGTAGGTGTATTGAAGCATAGTACAGTAGAACCTGAGTATAAAGACCACCCATGGAGATGCAACAATATGGTCTAAGATTACAGGTGGTCTTTAATTACAGGGTCATTTATACAGGAATTGAGTAATAGGGAAACTAAAAGTGTGGTTTGCTATAGACAGGGAATTGCTATTCCAAAGTGGTCTTTAGCACATGTTTGACTGATTACGTTATAAAAACTGTCCCACATTGTTGTCAATGTCTGTATCAGCAAAGGGGTTAAAGCCACGATGAAAATATTAGCAGCGCCATGCGAAAAATAACCGTTGGTATTTTGCGAACAGTGCAGATCAAGATTAGCCAGGTCTGATCAGGCTATGTATGCACAGTTTACAAATTAGGCATAAAAGGTTTCAAGTAAAATATGTAAAACACTATCCGTTTGGATCCTTTAAAATGGAAGCGCACGCAGGTCTTTTGTCACACGTTAAAGTTGTTTTTGCTGGGCATCGAGCAATGCAGGAAATAACAAGACTGTTCACATGCTTATTCATTTGCGATCAGTGTACCCGCGCAGTATCATTATTTTCATTATCTTGATGTGTCTAATTTTAAGAAATGGCCTCCTGTGAATATTTTGAACTGTAAGTAAGGATCAGCCCAATAGATACATACACTCGTACACACTCCTCACATTTATCTCATGTCAAACCCAAAATAAATACGTACGCCTACTTCATCTGTGAGCGACATGCGTCATTCGTCTTCCACCAATGGGCTAAGTCTATGTGGAAAAGCAGCCAGTTGCTTGGGAAGATTGTTATGTGGATTACTGGTGTGAGAAAACCAGGAAATACATGAGAAGGTGAACTGGCCGCCGTGATATGACTGAGAAATTGTTGAAAACGGCGTTAAACCCTAATCAATCGATCAATTCATCTGTGCGGTAGACACATGGGGAATGTTATACCACTGACATATTATTGTTGAAATCGTAGTAAAATATCGTAAAAGCAATAGTTGAAGATCGTATAACACAGCCTATAAACGTCTAGACAATGAATGACGTTCACACAGCCTATAAAAGTCCAGACAATTAATGAAGTTCACACAGCCTATAAACATCCAGACAATAAATGACGTTCACACAGTCTATAAACGTACAGACAAGGAATGACGCTCACACAGCCTATAAACGTCCAGACAATGAATGACGTTCACACAGCCTATAAACGTCCAGACAATGAATGACGTTCACACAGCCTATAAACGTCCAGCTAATGAATGACGTTCACACATCCTATAAACGTCCAGACAATGAATGACGATCACACAGCCTATAAACGTCCAGCTAATGAATGACGTTCACACAGCCTATAAACGTCCAGCTAATGAATGACGTTCACACAGCCTATAAACGTCCAGCTAATGAATGACGTTCACACAGCCTATAAACGTCCAGCTAATGAATGACGTTCACACAGCCTATAAACGTCCAGCTAATGAATGACCTTTACACAGCCTATAAACGTCCAGACAATGAATGACGTTTACACAGGCTATATACGTCAAGACAATGAAGGACGCTCACACAGCCTATAAACTTCCAAACAATGAATGACGTTCACATAGCCTATAAACGTCCAGCCAATGAATGACGTTCACACAGCCTATAAACGTCGAGACAATGAAGGACGTTCACACAGCCTATAAACGTCCAGACAATGAATCACGTTACACAGCCTATAAACGTCCAGACACTGAATGACGCTCATATAGCCTATACAAGTCCAGACAATAAATGACGCTCACACAGCCTATAAACGTCCAGCCAATGAATGACGTTCACATGGCCTATAAGCGTCCAGACAATGAATGACGTTCACATAGCCTAATATATCTATAGGTGCTACCTATTTACGAAAAAAAAGTAAGATGATTGTAAATAAAAATTAAAGTGCATACTTTGGCAATAAAAAATGATTTATAAGTAATTGACTAGACGATAATAATGTTAATCTCATGTTTTCTGCATGATCACAAAATGTTTGGAATTCGTTTTGCTGTCGTCTATTATTACGAACAGAAAATAATAAAGTAAATCCCTCTTGATTGCAGTTTACCCTTTCCCCACATATAGTCGCTTTATGACGCCTCTGTAGCAGACAACTTTTGAAATCATTGTGGCAAAAAGAGAAGTTGCTCATAATGATCTCGATAAAGACTGTTCATAAAAGCCAACTAGTTACTTTTTTCCCCCAATAACTGGCTTAATTAGAACGGGGTAATAAAGTAGTACTGGTACGCCGTTATATAATGTTGAAAGCGGCGTAAAATACCAAACCATCAATCATATGAAGATTGGAGATCAAATGTCTTGAAGCAGTCCCTTAAGACACAAGTGTAACAGAACGCCGTACGATATTTCATTCGTGTTAACGAGTACAGCCGAGGTTATACGACTGGTTTTCAGAACGCCGTAAGATATTTCATTCGTGTTAACGAGTACGGCCGAGGTTATACGACTTGTTTTCAGAACGCAGTACGATATTTCATTCGTGTTAACGAGTACAGCCGAAGTTATACGACTTGTTTTCAGAACGCCGTACGATATTTCATTCGTGTTAACGAGTACAGCCGAGGTTATACGACTGGTTTTCATAACGCCGTACGATATTTCATTCGTGTTAACGAGTACAGCCGAGGTTATACGACTGGTTTTCAGAACGCCGTACGATATTTCATTCGTGTTAACGAGTACGGCCGAGGTCATCCGACTGGTTTTCAGAACGCCGTACGATATTTCATTCATGTTAACTAGTACAGCCGAGGTTATACGACTGGTTATCAGACAGTGCAATCTTAAACGTTCGAAAATCTCATAAATCCGCGAAAGCGTAATAAATAGTCCACCACTTAGTACATTGCGGGCTAATATTCAAGATTTCCTACCAACCTTCAGTTTGCCCGGCCGTCCGTCCTTCTGTTCTTCCTTCCTTTTACCCTTTTGTCAGTCAGCCCTTCTGTCAGTCCGTCCGTCTGTCCGTCTGTCCTTACATGTTTTTTAAATGTCGAACTGCAATAGCTCAGTCAGGAACTACAAGACATTTCAAGCCAAGGGATGAGAGTTCGAACCTCGGATCGGTCATTCATTTTTCCGATAATTGATCAAGTGCTTTGTGAATAACGTCATATAACGTTTTAAATAACTTCATATGCAATACAACATGCAGTCAGTGTCTCGATACATATGGTAGATTTTTAATTATATGCAGTAGTTTTACCTTTATACGTTTGTATGTACGAAATGAAATTTCCGCTTTTGTCACGATGTTTTCAAATGCCGTCTGCTGCATATGCGTTAACAAGCGTCAGTAACATGGAAATGGTTAAATCGTTTCCATTGTTTAATGACTGCATTATTCTCATGTCAATCATTGAATTGTTCTGAGTATTATCGAATTTGAATTTGAATTTGAATTCGTTTGTCTGTAAAGCTGAGAGGCACTTATGGAGCTGGCTGTCTGTCTGTCTGCTGTCTTTCTTTCATGTTTTCCCTTTCGCTCTCTCTCTCTCGTTTTCTTTCTTCCTCTGTTTCTCTCTCTCCCTCTATCTCTCTCTCTACACTCACTATGTCTCTATGTCTCTCTTTCGCTATCTCTGTCTGTCTGTCTCTATTCTCCCCCTGTGTCTGTCTCGTTCACTTTTAACTGTCTCGTACTCATAAATATTCGTAATGTTTTTTTCTAAATTTAAATTTCGTGAGACACAGTTTAATATATGTACAGCATCCAATTTAAAATAGGTTCTACACATCATTGTTTCGTAGATAGCTCTGTACTTAACACACATAGCTGCAATTGCAATTGTCACGGGTTAGAATATCTAAATCGGAATGTCTTTTACAATTTTGGCCTTTTTATCATGATGCTCATTTTGTTTTATGCGAGCATGATTCTTTTTTCTTTAAATGATTAAAGTACAGGTTTGCCGATTAATTATATGTATTTTATATTGTCGAGTTAATCTTATAAAAAAAGATATATGTGCATGTAAGATACGTTGTAACATTTAGGGCAAGATTACACGTACATTGACATTGCACTAGAATTGAAACATTTGAAGATGAAAGGAATCTTATGATCGACTGAATGAAATTGTCTGAAAATAAAAATAAATGGTCGTATATGTAATATATACAAATCAAATTTAGAAAAAAGAACAGACAGACAACAATACACGCCCAGCATAAGGATCGAACCAATGAAAAGTGAACGTTAAGGTTTGAAGCGCTTCGTTCGTAGCCACTAGGCTATAACAACGGTGTTATTTTAAGCACCTGAGTTTACGTATTAATAGGTTTCAGACTAAGATTGATGGGTAAACCTGTAACTTATATTTATTTAGTAATACATTTAAAATGTTTAAAATTACGACACGAATACTTATTTAATTATGATGAGATACCACTTTATGTCGATGATAACATAAAACATGTTTTTAATATTACTGCGTAGTATTGACCTGGTAATTAACTTTTCATAAATATATATTTTGTAATGGCATCGATTTGTATAAAACTCGGTAGCTCAGTAGGTAGAGCAGCCGTCTGTCAATTCAAAATACAAGCGTTGTGGGTTCGAGCCCCAGCTAGGTCAACATTGTTTCTGACATTTGCCAAACGTGTACGAGGGTCGCTGTGAGATAGTGATGGTGGCTGTGAGAGGGTGATGGTGGCTGTGATTGATGGTGGCTGTGATTGATGGTGGCTGTGAGATAATTAGGGTAGCTGTGAAAGAGTTATGGTGGCTGTGAGATAATTAGGGTAGCTGTGAAAGAGTTATGGTGGCTGTTAGTGGGTAGCTGTGAGAGATTGATGGTCGCTGTGAGAGAATTAGGGTAGCTGTGAGAGAGTGATGGTGGCTGTGAGAGAATCAGGGTAGCTGTGAAAGAGTGATGGTGGCTGTGAGAGAGTGATGTGGCTGTGAGAGAGTGATGGTCGCTGTGAGAGAATTAAGGTAGCTGTGAGAGAGAGTGATGGTGGCTGTAAGTGGAGTATCTGTGGTGGTGTGAGAGAGTGATGGTTGGTGTGAGAGAATTAGGTTAGGTGTGAAAGAGTAATGGTGGCTGTGAGAGAGTGATGGTGGCTGTGAGAGAATCAGGGTAGCTGTGATGGTGGCTGTGAGAGAGTGATGGTCGCTGTGAGAGAGTGATGGTCGCTGTGAGAGAATTAAGGTAGCTGTGAGAGAGAGTGACTGTAAGTGGAGTATCTGTGGTGGTGTGAGAGAGTGATGGTGGGTGTGAGAGAATTAGGTTAGGTGTGAAAGAGTTATGGTGGATGTGAGATAATAAGGGTAGCTGTGAGAGAGTGATGGTGAGTGACTTAGACTGAATGGACAGACAGAGTAAGAGCGACTGAGAGAGAGTTGTAAGAGGAACGATTTGAATGAGACTGAATTATATAGCATAATGTAATTTTTTATCCATGTATACTATAAATTATTATAGATAGAATAGAATTTTTCATTTCCCTAAATATCGTCTGCAGCAGATTTATTGTATACGATAGGAACAAATAAAGCAGTAATAGGAGTTATTCTATGTTTCCTTATAAAGTTCGGCCATTGTCTCAATACATTTTAAAACTTGTTTATGAGGTAACTTATCTCCTGCAGATGTGCAGTGCACACTAACACTCTAGCATGCTGTTTTTGGAGAATGTCTTTATTTTATCTTTCCATGTTCTCACTTATTATATATGACTTTCTCGAATGCAACACATGGAAGCGCTCTTGTTCTTTCACCAAGCTGAGTTTACTTTGTCTTTCCGTCTTTTTGACCATACGTTCGTCACGGTTTGTATTCATTGGTCTAAACGCTGTTTCTGTTTGGCAGATTCATTTCATGGTCACACTTATACACTATTGTGATCAGGAGAACGATCCAATATTTCGAACATAAATATGATGTGAGTGTATTATGTATAATCTCTATTTGCCAATGTTTTCTTCGGCCATTGTCTGAGTAAATTTTCAATGCATCAATTTCAAACTTGGTTTATAGGAAACCTATGACCTGCAGATGTGAATTGCACAACAAACATAACTCTAGTATGCTTTCAATTGTCTGTCATTTACATGAACAGCATGATTCCAATATACAGTGTGGATATTTAGTGTCAACTGAACAGGAAATATTATGCTTAATGGTCGCTGCTCGGTTATTGGCAGGCAATTCGTGTTGTTTCGAACATATTTGCTTTGGTTTGTTAACATGTCGATGATACATTGTTGACAACGTGCATACATATACACTATGCCATATCTTTTCAACTTACAGACACCCCTTTACCATCAATCCTTTCAGCACTTTGATTGAAATAGACTGTCATACTCGGTAATTTCCGAAATTATTCCGTAGAATGCCGAAAGTACGATCCTCGTAAAGAATCAAAGTACTGAAAGTACTGGTAACGAATTATTTTGAACATGTATTGTAAAATCTAATTTATGAATGCAATTGATCATGCTATTGCTCAATTTAGTCTATTTTATTATTAATAATATTTTTGTCCAGAGAATTTTTTTATCAGTTGACAGTTTTAGTAAATGTAGCATTTCAACGGCGATGCGAGCGTTTAACATGCACACTAACTCTTTCACTGAGCTCTGCGTAAAGTCTGTCAAAACACCCATGGCATATTTGTGAGATTTACATTGTTAGTTCGATTTGTTTTCGTCACCAGGGGCGGATCCAGGATTTCGGCTTATATTATAACTATGTTTCATGTGAGTGAATTAATTATTATAAATGTATAATGTTTAACAAATCGCATAAAATAAGAATTAAAAAAAAAAAGGACAGTTCCTATTGGGACTCGAACTCCCGAGCATAGGTAGTCCATGATTAGTAGTTCTACATGCTCTCCATTACACCACGGTACTTTGATACAACGTTAGAGCGTTACTTTCGTATATATATATATATAGCTAACTGAATGCGCGCGTATATAAACCATGATCTATAATTAGAAAGCCCCTTTTATCATCGTTATCATGTTGGAAAAAGGAGAAACAACGGCGATGCGAGCGTTTAAAATGCACACTGACTATTTCACTGAGCTCTGCGTGGTGGCATATTTGTGAGATTAACATTGTTCTATACAGCGTGGGGTCGACTTCTAGTGAATGGGCATACGACCAAAATTCATACTCGTGCCTTATACGTACCTGCCGACAAATGAAATATATATGCGCGTACTGTTAATTTGATATTTCCTAGAAAATTGATTATCTATGATGATTCGATAGTATAATTATGACTTCACTGTATTGAAATAACACGTAGAAGTCATTTTAATATCGAAAAAATACTAGAACTATTTAGGTGCAGCTAATGTGTATTCTAAGCGGAAGTGTAGTTTAACCGTGACTTCCGCAAACAAACACGATCGCGTTAACTGTATTATTTTTTGAGAAAAAATAATTCGTTAAAAATGCACCGCATATAAAGGTAAATCTACTGTATATTAATCAAACTACCACCACATGTTTTGAAAAAAATGACTGCATATAATGTCATTTGAACTGCATACAATGTTGTTTGTATTGCATATGATTTGTTTGTTCTAGTGTATCTACACTTTTTTGCATTGCAAATTATTAAATAACCACCATGTATAACAGAAAAAGCACTGCATAAATATCGATAACAATATTTCCCACGAAAGAAAAGATTTCTACAAATAAAATCGAAAACTTAAAAACGCTTTCCCACATGAAGACGCTCTTTGATGTCTATAGTTTGGAATTGATGTCTTCAAAATTGTCTGCTGCATATGTATTATATGTGGAAAACACACTCAATGTTAAATTTGAATGAAACATGTTCCGTTGTTTTTTACGCCGTTTTCAAAATTATTTCAATAATATCACGGCGACAGTTCACGTCTTCATGTTTCCTGAATTAACACACGTAGTGTAACTAACACGTAGTGTTTAGGAGGGAAGGATTGCTTTTCAAATTTAATTTACTACTATTTTAGTTTTCCGTAAAAATGCCGCAATGTATATTTCGCCCGGCAGATTATACTCTTCAAAGAAACATTTTTTTAATTGATGTTTTACACCGTTTTCAACATTATTTATCTTATATCACGGCGACAGTTCACTAATTCATGACCCTGGGTAAACAAACCAGTACTAGGCTAGAACATTTGCCTCACTCCACCATGACCGTAGTGCCGCGACATGGGATCGAACCCGGGACGCCCGTTTTCAAATACACGACGCTAACCACTCGAACACAGCGCTTCCAAGAATCCCGAGGTATCTTGCAATAGAACCTATAAACAATTTCATATTTGTTGAAAATTGTCAGTGATTGCGATAGCACGAACATTCTATAACTTGGATACACCGTATAACTCGAACCAATTCCTGTGAGGAATCTGTCGTTTGGAAATAGTGTAGCAGCAGTTCTTATTGGTCTGACGTGCAATCAATCAGAACTGCTTCTGTGCTGTTTTTCTTGATATGATCTTATGACTGGCTTGTTTTTCATAATAAAAAGTTAAGTATTAGTGAATTATGAAGCTGAAAACAAATATATTAATATATAAGAATAGATTAAGGAATCGCTCGAACATGCAGATATCTCGAAGTATTTTATCGGCCTCCTTCGTTTTCGAGGTATAGTGAGACCACTGTACTTGGGTCGTCCATCTAACACGTCGATATCTCGAAGTAATTTATGGATCCCATTCGATTTTGATAGCGACTCCATCATATTGAGCATACATCGAGTCTTTACTTTTCAGTTATATCACGTAGATTGAATCCATGCTATAACAATCACCTAACCAAGCCTGTCTGTCTTGCACAAGTATTACACACAACAAATCAAGGTCATAAATTGACTTTTATTAATACTCGTCGTGCATGAAATCTAATAATTTTTAATTTTCTTTATTATGTTTACGCCGCTTAAAAAAATAAGTTACTACTGGTAAATTTATCAATATACTTTGAATGAGTGAGTCAATAGCTCATGTATAGGAATTTGGGGTATTTCATGTTGATACCACATTTGCTGCGGGAAACGACGTCGCTCCATTGGCGTTACGCCAAGATGAAGTGTTACGGAAATGACGTCACGTCCTTCTTTGGCTACAATACAGTCAAAATTTAGGTTCGGGCGTAAGGTGATTAATGCTGTCGTTTTTTTGACGAACGGGAAAACATATTTCTTACAGAGTTTCATTTATTTTTAACTTTTCGTACAAATGTTAATTCCCACATAATACAGCACTTTAATGATCTTAAATATCGATTTTAAAGAAAAATGATTAAAAAGACGACAATAATTTTCAATCCGTGTTTTTCGTCTCATTTTATACATATCCAAAATGGCGGCCCCCATGGATTTGGCCAGTTTCATTTCAGAAAGCTTCATGGGTTACTGAAAAATTAAAAAATTAAAAATCTCACACCTGTTACCTAATATGTTAATAGGCAAAGCCTAGGTCGTGTGAAAGCAAGAACAATTAATTAAGCACTGTCAGTCCCACAACAAGAAACAAATTAATAGGCAAATTGTAGAAAGTTACCAAACAGAATTTGAAAAACATTTTGAAAAAAACCAAACTTATCATGCATTTAAGTTTAATTAATTTGTACATATCTGTTTTATTTTTTATTAGGTCAGAATTGTAACAGACTGTAAGATTTCCAAGGATGTTGATGGAAAACAACACTAGAAGGCATTGCAGAATGTTCTGATTTATTTTTACAAATGCTAGTTATTTGTAAACTGGTAATACATATAATTGGAAACTGACTCTTACCATGGTTGAATGACTTGAGCTTAACATTACTTTCGATGGTACTTCAGTTCACCTAACATTTTCCCCTGGCTTTCTAGAATACTAAAATACTCCACACAACAATCTTCCAAGGCACATGGCTAACTTTACATGATCTGGCTGAATGTTTTTAAGATAAAAAAACTATGTATACAGACTGAGAAAACTGTAATTTTTGACAAATATTTTCAAAATTCCCATTTATAATGATGTATGTTGGAAAGGGTAAAGTTTAGCCCCTTGCCTGATGTAAATTACTTGATTTCTGTGACTAATCTGAATACATTGTCAGAATGGTGTAATTGATCCAAAATGAACATATCCAAAATGAACAATATATGTTCCTATTCAACAACATTTCCCTTTGAACCCCTATCTCCTTTTCTGGTTTTTAATTTGTAAAACATGAAACAGCATCAGGTTATTTGTTAATAAGTTCCAGACTTAGTGTCTGAACAACTGATTATGTATGTATATATATATGTATATCAAATATGTCGTTTGAAAAAAAAGTGGATAGTGAAAGATCTTATCAGACCTTGAACATGTACAGATTCTCAGAGTTATCAATGATGATAACTTTTCCTTTTTAATTGTTATTGCGCAATTATAAAAGCCTTTGAAAAAGGTAAAGGGAGTAAACAATTTTTACTAGAAGCCAGGATAAAAATGTAATAAATGTTTAAGTAAGACTACTCCCCACAACATAATTGTTTCATGTATAAATTGTTAAGTTTAGTTGTTATTACCAGTAAAGTATAAGATTTTTTTTTGTTACAATGAATGTATACTAGTTTACATTTTACCATTTATATTGTATAGATTATACAATTTCACACAGAAAAATGGATTTCACAATAAATTTATAACATAGAAAACAGAAAAGATATACATTTCGGTGGTATTTCAGTTATATCAGAGGACAGAACACTTATGTGAGGTCTCTGGGTGACATTAATTATGATTTATAATATAGCCTTTTCTGTTGAAAAACAGTTATATGACATCATTGGTTGTTGTGCTCCCAAGTATGAAAATAGTGCTGTCAATATATGTTGAATCTTTTGTAAATGTGGTTTGAATATATACATACAGAGTATTTAAAATAACCTAGTGGAAATATTGTTGAAATTCTTAGTAACAAGTTTGTCCAATCTGATCAATAAACAAATTTTGGATTAAAAAAAATGAAATTCAGCCTGTTGAAAGAAAAGTAATGTGTTTTACTGATAGCCCACATATGACATCATTTCTTTAAAACAATCATGACTCATTTGAGTTTGATCAATAAACATATTTTGGTTAAAAAAAAAGATGAATCTACTAGAAATGCAGCCTGTTGAAAGAAAAGTAATGTGTTTTATTGATAGCCCACATATCCTCAAGCATCCGTAATTCGTGAGTGTAAGGCTTCAAAGACAAAATATGCAGAAGGCTTAGTGAATGATACGAAATTTCATGTCATATCTGAAATATTTATTTATTTCCTCCAAGTTTCGAGCAAAAAATCCTTTGAAAACTAATAATTCACAAAAAAAATAAACTTGAATACAGATGTGTTCAACATGTCCGAAGCCGAAATTGTTATCCTATTTTCGTGACGTCATTATTTTGGCACTTTGCAGTTTCCATAAAGGCAACACACAAAAAAAAAAAAAAAAATTAAAACGGGCAATAGGTCGTAACATATTGAAAACTAAAAAACTGAAGCAATTAAACGTTTTATATAGTTTAAACCAATTAATTTGAAATTATCCTTGATTTAAATATGACCTTTTTTTTTTTAATTACTCAACTTTGAATCTTCGTTAAGCTTATTTTCCTTTCTCATTTGTTATCCCACTGTGTCAACCTAAAGGGTTTGCATGGATAGTTGGTACCCTGTAAGCATCCTATATTTATATCATCACAAAGATCAATACAGATTTCAAAATTGCCATATTTCTAATGGGATATTATTTAAAATATTTTAGTTATTTTACATCTCTATGCGTAAGAACCTTTAGGAATGTGAAATCCAATGAAAAATTGCATTGACCTAACTAGGTCAAACAAATCACATGACCCTAGCCGCCATTTTGTAAACAACAAAAGACCCTTTTTACGGTAAATTTTCATGTCCGATTTTTCCACTTTTTGGGGGTTTAAACTGTTCTTTAAATTTGGTATATAAAAAATAAGGGTATTTTGGCTATTCCTCCCATGACAACAAGTAACAAAACTGTTTTTTAAGATGCATTTTATTGTTGAAATATGTCAGCAAATACTTTGGCTATTGGAAAATAATTTTACAGTTCCAAATAGGCTGCAAGGACAAAGTCACGTGATATAAGCCCGAAAATAGTGACGTCACGAAAAAGGGAGGCTCACGAAAATGGAATGTCCAACGATATGACATGATTCCTTGAAATAAAACAATGGACTTATTTGAGTTTGATCAATAAACAAATTTTGGATAAAAAAAGGTGAAACTACTAGAAATTCAGCCTGTTGAATGAAACGTTATGTGTTATACTGATAGTCCACATATGACATCATTTCTTTAAATCAATGGACTCATTTGGAGGCATGAAAGTGTTTTCCTCTCTTTCAGGATGGAGGATATATGGCTTAAGACATTTACTATGTATACCCCAAAACCAGAGTGAACTGATTCTGGTCATACTTTCATGATTTGACAAAGACTAGGTCATAGACATATAAACTGTTAAACTGTACAATGTAAAAAAAGTATATTGAAGGCAAATAATTTGAAATTGACTGAAGTGTTGTTTGCTTACTACATTTTCTTCAATATATTAATAAACGTCTTAAAGTAAATACAACTAGACAGTCGAAGATATGATAGTTTAGCTATTTTCTTGAGTGGGGTCAACATTTGACAAGACGGCTTCAGCTTCAAATGACAGATATACAGACAAAAACAATACACACATATGTGACGTGCCGCGATGTGACGTAAGCATCCTGGAACAGATACAGACAAAAACAATACACACGATGTGACGTCACGCCATTTGACGAAAGCATCGTGGAACGGTTCTCAACAGATACTAACAAATAATTTAGAAATGAAGTTATATTTTTAAGCAAATTATTGATATAATAAATATCCTACCTTGAAATGAAGCTATGACGATACAGAAACAGAATTGTTCGTCCTTTTCAGTTTAAATAATATCCGAGGCCAGTGTAACGAACGATAACTTCCGTTGAAATATTTACAATCATTTTCAAGCTTCTCTATATTGCCAAGATATAAAATCCATGAAATAACTATGACAGGTACAAAAGAATAGTTGACTTACCCTTCATAAAGTCCTTGCAGTGAATGAAATCCATTTGTGACGAGTCAAACTATCTTTTCCTACCATTCTGTCGTTTTCCTTTTGTTAACTATTTATTACTTGCCTTACAATGACGTTACTTTCGTTGCAATGACGTCACATTTGGATGTGTTTACTTCCGGTTGAGAAAATATCATTTTAAAAATAGAAAACGAGTGCAATTACACGCAAATTATCATGTGTCAGATTCCTTGTTTTCTTTCCTTTATCGAGAAGGAATTTAATTTAATTTTTCTCTCTAGTTCTTAGTATTTTTTTATTTGTCAAAACATACGAATATCGTGAATGTGGGTTTTACCGGTTACGAAATTAATAGGTTACGGTAATTTGTCCGTCCAGTAAGACCGGAAGCAAAATGGCCGAAAAAAAGTGCTATGGGGTTGAGATTTGATATGTGAAAAACAGTAAGATTGTACTGAATTCTCGTTGTTTTGATCTCGTATGATGTGTTCGTACGGGTAACCTATAGGCGTGCTTCGCTCGAGCCTTCGGACAATGAATGACGTTCACACAGACTATAAACGTCCAGACAATAAATGACGTTCACACAGACTATAAACGTCCAGACAATGAATGACGTTCACACAGACTATAAACGTCCAGACAATGAATGGCGTTCACACAGACTATAAACGTCCAGACAATGAATGACGTTCATAAGAAACTTGACCGCCTCGATGGTGTAGTGGTAGAGCTTCTACCTCGAATGCGTGAGGTCGCGGTTTCGATAACATAGTCTTTAAAATGGCAGTGATGGTGTCCCTCCTTGGCAGTCAGTGTTGCAGGATTACGACTGACTGTCTGGTGTTAGGATAAATGAACCAGTAGTACTGGTAACTTACCCAGGAAACGCAGTTATTTAGTTACTAGTGAAGATCAAGATCAAAATTCACATCCGCTCGGCTTGATCAGATTATGTATTGTTCTCAATTTGTCTCGTAGGAAAATCGTACCGGTTGTCTGCATATTTTACTACGTAGCGCAGATTCAAAACGGGAACCTCGCCGAAAAAGTAGTCCGCGCATGGAATACGGAATTTTAATCTGTCGTGTCTGAACTGCGCATGACAATCTGCATGTATTTGAGCCGGAAAATATACAGGTATATAATAAACAGCTTTATTATCAGAATATACTATAGGTTATTGCATCAATATGGGAAAATATTGTGGTGGACGAGTTCCTTCGGCTGAGTTGCCCGAGCTTGCGAGGGCACTCCGCCGAAGGAACGAGTCCCAACACAATAGATTCCCATAATCATGCAATAACCTTTTTATTGTATAATTTGATATTGGCTATTTAAAATGTGTCGTTTTGTTTGTTTTAAACACGTCACACTTATTAGAAAATTAACAGTCGTTTTGGATTGCTCAGATAAATAAACATTAACGATATATCGCGCATTTATACTCTCCTTTACGCTGGTTGCTAAGGTCGCGGAAAATATAATTTACGAACCGCCATTGTTGTCGACTCGAAATTGGAATCGTCGACAAAATGATGTGTAACGCCTTTTCTAACAGTGTTTTTCATTAAGAACTCGTGTATTATCTTATTCTTGTATTTACGCCTGGACATTTGTTTTTTTATTACGATTTAGATGCCCCTTTAAAAGGGCCTTTTGACCTCGCAGTATGTTCAGTAAAGCGAACACACATATTTGATATACATATAAAGGCTACTGCGTTAATAAACTTCACATCGGAGGATAACAAAACAAATCTGAAGACCTACCTTTAAAACAATCATTTGCTTATTCATCCTAGCAGTTATGAATCCCTCTTTATTTGTTGATACACTTATACTAGATCGTCAACGACAATCAAAACAACACTCCAGCCATATTATTGATGTGCACGTCACATTATTACGTCAGAGACTACGTACGTATTTACTAGCATAGCTAACGCTATAAATAGACCAGATTGGGTTTTGTGTATGTCTATCGATTTTTCACTACGTGTCATCTATAAAAGATGTACCAAACAATGTACTACGAACCGTATAAGCACAGCTTTTCCCTAGGACTATCAGAGAATCGAACCTTGAGCAGATCACATCTGTAAACTGATTCAAGTCCCGTCTACATTGATACACAGCCTAAACAACACAGCTGTTTTTTTTATTTCATTTATATTTGTTAATATGCCTAATTAGTTGTTTTAACCATTTTAATGGCTTCACTTGCCTGCGATGCACTAAGCCCTGACAGTAACAAAGTAGAAGTAGAAGTTAGCTGGATCTCTAAATCACGAAAGGTTGGATGAGAGCGCTTTGTAACGTTAGTGTATGGAAATAGTTCCGTCCTTAGCGTCACGTGAAAAAGATTCCAGTGCAATATCAACCCGTGCAATATCAAATGATATTGCATCCTTTGTTCATATGGAAACAAGAGGGAACAATATCAAAGTATACAATAAGATCAATTATCGTGCGGTAGATAGCAGCTAGAGAAATGCAACATTGGTATCGTTGTGAAAATAGTTTGTCGTTATGTCGTTCAAAAGTTTAATCAAATGCTTCTTTCCAGATATAGTTATGTTGCGATTGAAAACAGTGGCGCACCTGAGCTTGTGTAAATTTAAGTACATCTTCAGACAAAAAAAAGTAAGAAGTTAAAATTTATTTCAAAACGTTAACGCCTGCATCCCAGGTAAACGGTTATTAAAATCGTAACAACAGTTCTAAAGCATTTGCAGAGAAAAGATGATATCAAAGCATTCGGGAATATAAAACGATTTGCCTAATCTGTTCTGAAAATTAAAAACCCTGCTGATTTGAATGAAGTTATTACACATTCTAATAATCGAAGCCGCTGAATAAAAAGCCGGGAGAAGAAAGGGAAAGAACAAAAAACAACAAGGCATCTTTATTGGTTCGGCACTTGTTCTAAATGAAAACAGCATTATTTGCATATCAGTTATCAACATATTCGAAAAACTGTTAATACATGAAACATGGAGTCGCCCTGTTTTGAACATTTAAGAGTCTACTTCGGGGAATTCGGCGTTGAACGAGTTGATACATGTAACAGTTTAATGTAGTGAAAAAAAATTGCTGTGATATAATTAAATGGCTTTATTACCACTCCTCGACTTGAGCTATCAATAATGTAGAATCGTATTTGGGACCACCAATATAAGGGCTGAACGTCAATTTCAATCATATTTCAATCATATCACGGCGGCTAGTTTACCTATCCATGTGTTTCCTCGCATTCTACCAGCGGACCAGCACTCCACTCAGCAGTCTGTTCAAAGAAACTAGCTGCCTTCCCAAAAAGACTGTTAGCTCTTCGGTTTAAGACGAATTACGTTAATGTTTCCAAAAGTTGGAAAGACTGTTGGTTCTAATGCTGCAGGTTCGAACTCACAATCCCTGGACTTCGGCCCGTGTTGCGAACGACTGAGCTACGTACCGGGACTCGGCTATGTAGAATAGAGTGTTAAGAGAAACATGAAGTGCAAAGTCTGGCCTTAATTAACGGTTGATAGATGTTTCGAAACGAAGCTTGTAATTATTGCATTTTCGATTACCTTCGCTAAGTACTACAGGTACTTTGCACTTCATTTCTTTACGTAATTATTTATGTCCGAATATATACATGTATAGGAACAGAATGTTGCAGTATAAGTAGCATTGCTATTTCTTCAAATTAAAACACTTGTCTTTTAATATATCCCCATTTTAAGTTAAGGTTGAAACCCCTTGTTCTCTGAACGTGTTATGGCGCATCGACAGCTAAGAACAGTTAGCGCGCATTAAAATGTATATTTGAAGTACATGTATCAATCTTAGTTCTCTATATGTGACTTTAAACTAAATAACAATTGCTATATTTTAGCAATTTCTCAATGTTCAGCTAGTCAGCAGCAGACGGCATTAACATGATCTACGCAAAATGATAGACTATCTTATGACATGAAAGCACAATTAGTGAAGAGAATTTACAGCATTTTGGCAACCGACAACATTTCTCATTTAAAACATTTTTTTTCAATTGCAACGCTGTTTTAAAAAATCGTCTGCTGCAGATCTGTCAAAATGTGTGTGCAAGTGGGAAAGGGTTAACAAGCAAACACTGTAGACCAGGACCAGCCAGCATATTCATTCCTCAGCAAAAATGTAATCATATTCGATAGATATGCAGGAACGAGTAAAACGTCTAGAGCGGTGGGATCAGATGCCGGAATTCAGCGGGGTACAAGTTAGTGTCTTATTAGTCTGGTACCCGGCGGTCGATAAATTAGAAAGTAAATTGGTACTACAAAGTAATGGTACGGGAATATAGGTACCTCAAGACTAAGCGCTTAGATGTCTCGTTTTTAGAGCACTGCTGTAACACTCCTGAATCATATTGTATATGTTTCGTATGTATACACAGCAAGACGAGCAATACGAACTGCTGCTTCGTTTTTTCTGGTATGATTGTTCCAACTGCCTGCTTTTTTCACAATAAACATATAGGTATTTTAACAAACGAAGCTCTTAATACATAATACATGAATGAAGTTAGCATTAAAACAAGGAAGACTCGAACACGTCAATAACTCGAAAATAATTGTGGGTCCCTTTCCAGTTCCGGTTTACGTCCATGCGACAAGCGTAATTCGTCTTCCACCAATGGGCTAACGGTCTAGATTGAAACGCTGCCAGTTTCTTTAAAACAATTGTGTGTGGAGTACTGATGTGACTCGGCGATGGAATATATGGGTAGCTTAACCTGCCGCCGCTATAAGAAAACGGCGTTAAACCCCTTTCAATAAACTAATCAATAAATCAACCAGTTCAAGATATAGCGAGCCCACATAAATGTATATAGCCAAAATGCGTTTAGTTTCTTGTTAAGGTGGCTGCTGAATACTCAGAGGTAACAGTTCTGTGACAGTCTTGTCTGACTTATATTCAGCAGTTCCCTTTCTCGCTTCGGTGGTATAACGGTAGAGTGTCCGCCTCGGGTGCGAGAGGTCACGGTTTCGATCTTTAAAAATGGTAGTAATTGCTGCCCTCCTTGGCGCTCAGGGTTGCGGGGTTAGCATTAAGACTGACTGGCTGGTGTCAGGATCAATGGACCAGTGACACTGGTAACTTACCAAGGAAACGCCGTGATATAATTGAAAAGTTGTTTAAAGCGGCGTAAAACACCAAACAATCAGCTTTTCCTCGCACACCTCTGCTCAAACATATAGAAAGTTCCGAACCATGGCGGGCGTCACACATGTAAAGATAAGGGCCGTCCGTTTGTCAAAGTATGTCCAAATCCACATCGAATTCAGAGTCCTTTGCGAATTACTACTTCTATACCCAATCTTATAGCTTGACGATTATACCATAGGGAGGGTTGTCTGGCCAATAGTGAAATATATATATCATTACACTCAGTGTGTGTGCAAACAAGAGACGGAAATATGTGAAATATATTTCAGATAAATTATTACGTTACATCAAATGACAGGTAATGTTTCAGGCACACATAGATCATAGGAATTCCGCAACACAGATCAAATCCTTCCCATATGTGATATATGATTGCCCACTGATTCGTGAATTATCTACTGCACGAACGTAGTCTTTGTGCATAAAACTGCATCGTGTCATGTAGAAAAGCCGAGCACAATTTGAAGATAACGTTAACAAAGGAGCAGTCGGGTTATACCAAAGAGTGGCCCGTTAATCCAGTGGTAATTACTCTGTCATTCCAGATGTCTGGATTTCAAATCTGGATCCAGGTTTTAAGTGCTTTTAAGAGTATCCACATCAATGATGTCAAGCACTGGACTTTCCGAGAAAAGGAAACATTGGTACTGTGCACTGAGCGTGATAAAGAACCAAATGATCTTTTCGGAAAGAGCTAGGGTATCACACCAACATTATATTGTGCATACAATATCAAATTGTCCTATATAAGCTAACAAGTGAATGCTCAATCAGAGCATTTGGTCTCTACCACTAATTTAAAGGATAGAGGGGATAGCATTTAGGCAGATGTGCCAATATCAGAAATAAGCGTTGACCTCTAGTACCAAACATGCCGGGTTCGAAGACTGTGAAAAGAGGTTTTTACCTTCGGGATTTGGCCACAAACAAACAAAGTACTGGCTAAATAACCAGGAAGCTGACATCGATGTCGATTAATATATGAGCAGTCCCGCGAGAAAACCAACATTATGGACTCTGCGTAATGTATCGACCAGATCAGCCTGAGCTGTCCGCGCAGACTGATACGGGCCGACACAATCCGTCTCAGGGGAATACGATATACCGTCAGCCAGGATTAGCCTGCGCGGTATGCTAAGGCTGATCTGGGTCTATACATAACGCAGAGTCCATAATGTTGGTTATCTCGTGGAAATACTGAAAGCTTGTTTCGCATTTGGCCGAGACCCGGTAGCTCAGTCGGTAGCGACGCGGGCTGTCAATCCAGGTTTTTATTTATTTCGAACCCAAGCTCTGCCAACACTCTTCCGACGTTTGACAAAATTCACAGTGGCAAATATCAATCGTCTTCCACCAATGGACTTACATTATATATTGAAAAGCAGACAGTTGTTTGGAAAGTCCGTTGTGTGGGGGAGTAGTTGTATGAGAGAGCCAGGAAACACATGGGTATGTAAACTGGCCGCCGTGATATGACTGACAATTAGTTGATAAAGGCCTTAAACCCCACCAGTCACTGTTTCCTAATCGATGTACCATAAATAATTAAAACATTAAAACCCAGTAAATCCTAGCTATTACCAAATTAGTCTGCAATCTTTTGATTACTAGAACTGATTTTAATGCAGACTGCTGATGTGTTTGTGTGTATGGTATTTTACGTCGTCTTTGTTGTCAATAATATCACGGCGTTTCCTGGTTAATTATCAGTCCTACGTGTCCTTTTATCATGACACCTGCGAGTCAGTCGTTATGCTAACCTCACAAATCCTGATAGCAAACGAGGGAAAGCCATTACTACCATTTTAAAATATTTTGTATGACCCGTTCGGTGATCGAACCCGTTACCTCCCGTACCCTTGGCGGACGCTCTACCAATAGACCAAGAATACGGTTTATGCAGCATTTACAACTGGTTAAGAAAAAGGCAAGTTATCTGACCAGTCTCTTTTACCGTTAGCTTCTCAATCGTCAGTTATATCACTCATCCTAATGCCGACGAGTCAGTCGTATCACAATCCAAAGCGCAAACGAGGGAAAGCTACATAACGGCCATTTTTAAAATATGTTGGTATGACACGACCGTAAATCAAACCAGCGACCTCCCGCACCCGAAGCCATATCACGGCGACCAGTTCACCTACTCATGCGTTTCCTGGTTTTCCCACACCAGTACACAACACAACATACTGGCTGCTTTTCCACACATACTGTTAAACAGCCCATAAGTGAAAGACGAACGACGCATGTCACAATAACTTTTGTCAAACGTTGGAAAGAATGTTGGCCGAGGTGGGATTCGAATTCACAACCCCTGAATGGACAGCCAGTGTCGCTACCGACTGAGCTACCGGGGCTCGTTGGGGACTAAACCACTAAATCACGGAGGCGATGCTAACGTTTATCTATATAATTTGATCTGCGAATTTTGACCTTTGCAAATGAATATATAAAACTTACTATTTGTAAATCAACAAAATACTTCTGGGTGTAAAATATAATGCGCATTGCTTTCTATGCACCAACGCCTATAATATGCTTTCAATCAACGCAATGTATGTGAACAGGGTGAGAAATTCTGATAAATGATTGTAATGTCGAATGTGTCCGAAACGCGGTAATTGTTATCACTTCCGTTTATCTACTGGTCAACCGCCTCGATGGTGTAATGGTAAAGTGTCCGCCTCGGTGTGGGAGGTGTTTGGTTCAATCCCCGGCCGGGTCAAACCAAAGACTTTAAAATGTCAGTAATGACTGCCAGCCTTGGAGAAGCTCAGGGTTACTTGGCAAGCATTAAGACTGACTGGTTGGTGTCAGGGAAAATGGAGCAGTAGTACTGGTAACTTACCGAGAAATCGCCCCGATATAACTGGAAAATTTGTGGAAGCGGCGTTAAATACCAAACAATTATCTTCTGCTTGCTAATGCAATTAACGCCGATTGCAACCTTTGCCAACGGGCAAGTTTGTCTTTATATAAACGGATCGTATAATTTATATAAACTCCCAATTTGCCTACCGTGGCTAATTTGCTGGAATGATGCACGACGCATTTAGCCGCTGATATGAAATTTATCCGTCTGCATTCCTCTGAATATGAGATAATCATGAAATAATGTTATCAGCAATATGATAGAGACAGCTCAGCCAATAGAAAGGTCTCATTGCACATAGAGTGCATGCGAACGGGGACGGTGCAGAGGAGATTGCATACACATATACTCTAATCTGCCCTTTAATAATGCTCCATTAATTATATAAGTCTGAGATTGCGGTCAAAGAATCGGTGGAGTTTGTAGTGGAACGTCGGGTATGCAGTGAGTCATCTGCTCAACGTTCAATAGACTCTGAATCAAAAACATATGGCTACCGTTTTACTATTTGTTTGTTATAGAGATATCTCTATTACTTTATGATATATACATATTTAAGCCGTCTTTCTTTATAATAGGGCAAACCGTTTTAGTAAGGTCTGTTTGGATATAACCACCCTTGACATATTAAGGGGAGCATATCATATTTAGGTATGTTTGGAAGTCACCTACATCAACATCGTGGTATAACTCGTAAGTCATAAATGCCATCAGGAACGTGTAAAAACCATTAACACCTTAAGGTAACCTTGAGATAGTAACGGTAAATAGATCGGTCTGATCCGGTATTTTCTAGACCTCAATATTACAGTTAACCCTTTCCCATAATATTGACGACTTTTATTTTTTGCTTTGCAGACACAAACGGATACCTTTTTAATTCAGTGATATACGTTGGACGCACGACAGCTCGAATATAAGAAATATGTGAAAGTTCGGATATATCGAACATGTCGATATTCGACTATATATAGAACATGTGAAAATTCGAAAATGTTAATCATGTGAACATTTCAAATATATCGAACCGAATCCTGAAACAGATCTGGGTTTTTTAAATTAGCGTAGCAGCAGTTCTTATTGCTCAGATGGTTTCTTTAACAGCTACACCACCGAAGCGGTAAAGGAACTCTTATCAAGACTCTTATATATAACTAGATCCAGAGTTTAGTTTCACTGTCTACATACATATGTCTTCTTTCGTGATACCAGTGTTTACATCTTCATTTTCTTTGCTGTTAAATTGCTCATTTACATCTTGACAGTTGGATAAGGATCCATAGAAATTCTCATGTATAAAGTCAAACAATTCAAAAAGATAATTGACCGAATCACGAACCTTAAGTTACTCTTCTTTACTTCTAATTGTTTTTGCATTTCCTTCTACAATTTGTAATTTCATAGCCAAGTTTACTAACAGTTGCATATCCTCCTTTTCTCAAAAATTGCAATTAATTGTATCTTATGATCAGTATGTACATTATTGCTGGCTAACTTGGTCTACATTTCTCACTGATAAAACTTTTTAGCAACGACTTACACGATAGATGTAATACTTACAATACAATTCCCGGAGAAAGTTTTCATTTCAAAAGTAAAGTTCAGAGCACTTAACTCTCGTCTGACCTCGAGTCAAATATCCCATGATGCCTCATTTTGTTCGGATATAAAACGTAATCTTGACTTGAGCCGTCCCGCGAGACAACCAACATTGTGGACCCGGACCAGGTGAAGCATGCCGCACAGGCTAACCCGGATAGACACTTTTCTGTGATTTTCTGTTTCAGGAATCATTATTCTATCCCCCTGAGACGGAATGTGTCGGCCCGGATCAGTCTGTGTGGACTGCACATGCTGATCTGGATCGATACATTACGCAGAAGCCATAATGTTGGTTTTCTAGATGGACGGCTCACGTATATATGAGTATATGAGCGGTACTGTGTAAACACATTATAATGAGTATATGAGCGGTACTGTGTAATCACATTATAATGAGTATTTGAGCGGTGCTGTGTAAACACATTATAATGAGTATATGAGCGCCGTTGTGTAAACACACATTATAATGAGTATATGAGCGCCGCTGTGTAATCACATTATAATGAGTATATGAGCGGTACTGTGTAAACACATTATAATGAGTATATGAGCGGTACTGTGTAATCACATTATAATGAGTATTTGAGCGGTGCTGTGTAAACACATTATAATGAGTATATGAGCGGTACTGTGTAATCACATTATAATGAGTATATGAGCGCCGCTGTGTAATCACATTATAATGAGTATATCAGCGCCGTTGTGTAAACACATTATTAGTCGCCGGGCAGAAGCCCGCGACTTCTATTTTTAATAGGTTTTCGGAAATGACATGGGAGGGGGGATTATTATTAGAAAGAAACACATTTAGATGTCTTGAACATATTACAATTGTGTTTGTTTAAAAACACTAAGTAATGACACATCTAAAATGAAATAAATATTCCGATGTTTTAGGTATTTTCAGTTTCTTTATTTTGACTCGCATTTATGTTTTTTTGTTTTATTTACGAAGACAAAACAGTCCCTTTTAGCTAGACTGGTATACTTTATTTTACACTATATACTACATGTAATCAAAAGGCGATAACTACAAACCTTTACGTCGCACAGTCTAATTTATTTGTTTACATACTCGCGAATACCAACTGCGTAGATCAATCTCCTTTGCAGAGAGCCGCTCTTTACAAATTACAAATAGTAAATCATAGGTGATTTAAAATGTTTATTTGGTTCGAAACAAATTAAGAAAAGAACAAACCGAGATAAAACTGGTTTTAATAGAAAAATAACTTTGAACGAACACTCTCTGCCTATAAAAAGAGTTTCAAGAACGACAGCTCTGCGAATAAGAAAGAATCGGGTCTTTCGTACAAAATTATTTCGTCCTTGACAATTTTAAATGTGTCATTTAATTCCCTAAATGCATATTGCTTCCGATCTGCATATTGTTATGCATCATTGACACAAGGGCGCTCATCATAATATGATTTTAAAACATGAGTAGTTTGTTATTTTCATTATAAAAAAGGAAGGAAAGAATTAAAATAAATTAACATGTTGTAGGGCTCAGTTTATGTTCGAAATTAAGTTTAAATTATACAACAATTTCAATGAGATTTAACTGTTTAGTTGATATTATATTTCGAAGGTGGTCTTATTTATAAATATTGGACTACATTTCAACATTTGTTAAAGTATGATATAATTAGGATGCCAAGCTACTATCATTTTGAGAAAAAGAGAAACTCATGTCTTCAGCGATTTAACCCTTATCTCATTGTTTTAAATGTAGATTGCTGCAAAGGTGTCCACTGTTGACTTTAATAGAGGAAAGGTAAAATGACGTGCTATTGCATGCAAATCCTAAATTGTCTGTTTTGTAGTTTTATTGAAAGATAATAAAATTCAAATATTCTGACAAACATCTTGAAAAGTATATGTGGAATTCATAAATCTTATAATTATTCATTAATGAAAGCACTGTATACATACTATGACTAATGATTGGCAAGATTACTCATTTCCATTACTGTTTATGATCAATAATTAGTTGGTTGTGTGTATGGTCAACCTACTTTGGAATGGAGATTGATCATAAACAATGAAAGGCTTCAATTATCACTCACTTCGTTGACAAAACAATGCAAGTTATGATACATTTTCACTTGACCCCACCCCTGATGTTCCAATATGCCCCTCAGTTGATAACTGTTTATTCAACTACTATAATGTTAGTGTTATGCATAACTGCACTATGGATATCCGGCGACATTGATGCGTTGCGTCAACTTTCTCTTGTAATGAGTATATGAGCGGTGCTCTGTAAACACATTATAATGAGTATATCAGCGCCGTTGTGTAAACACGTTATAATGCGTATATGAGCGGTGCTCTGTAAACACATTATAATGAGTATATGAGCGGTGCTCTGTAAACACATTATAATGAGTATATCAGCGCCGTTGTGTAAACACGTTATAATGCGTATATTGAGCGGTGCCTCTGTAAACACATTAAATGAGTATATGAGCGATGTGCTCTGTAAACACATTATAATGAGTTATATGAGCGGTTGCTCTGTAAACACATTATAATGAGTATATGAGCGGTGCTGTGTAAACACCAAATGTATAGTACACATGCAAACAACGATTGTTTGCAACTCCTTGCTATAATGCTGACTATGGGAAGTTTCTTCTGGAACCTGGCTTAGACTTATTGATCTCGATTGTGCACGGGTAGAAACAGCTTTACTGTCAGTGTTCAAGGAAGCGCACTTTAATTGTTGTATGCGTTGTGATCATGATTAACCACTACGAGCAGACATCCTGCGGAAAACGATGATAATCTTTCGGTCGGCGTGCGATCTGCTCTTTTTTTCGAAACATATCTATCAACCGGTAATAAGGCCAGACTTTGCACTTCATGTTTCTCTTAACACGCTATGTCTACATAGCCGAGTCCCGGTACGTAGCTCAGTCGTTCGCAACACGGGCCGAAGTCCAGGGATTGTGAGTTTCTCTAACACTCTATTATCTTTTTTCTCTTGACGCTGCCGTATCTCTCTGTTTATGGTGTTTACGTCTCTGTCATTGCATCAGACAAGCAGTCTCATGTATCTCTCCCTCTCTCTCTCTCTCTTCTATTCTCGTCTCTCGTCATCTCCTCGCTCTCATCATCTGGGGCTAGCGACGTCGGGGGGATCTCTCTCTCTCGTCTCTCTCGCTCGTCAGCTTTCGATTCGCCTCTTCTCTCTCTATCATCTCGCTGCTCTCGCTCTCGGGCTTTCGTCTCATAGGTCGTCTCTCGCGTCTTCTAGCTCTTCGCTCATCACTCTCCGCACTCCTCGACGCTCAGGGTCTGTCAGCTCGCTCTCGTCTCTCATCGCTCTCGGTGCTCTGCGTCTCGCTCTCGCAGCTAATCCTCTCAAGTCTCTCTCTCGGTCTCAGTGCTTCTCTCTCTCTCTCTCTTCTCTCTCTCTCTCTCTCTCTCTCTCTCCCATCTCTCTCCTCTCTCTCTTCGCTCTCTCTTTCTCTCTCTCTCTCGTCTCTCCTCCCCCTCTCTCGGTCTTCTCTCTCTTCGTCTCTCTCTCTCCCTCGTCTTCTATCGGCTCTCTTCTCGCTCTTTCTCTCTTCTCTTCTCGTCATTGCTTCTTCGTCTTCATCTCTGTCCCCCTTCTTCTCTCTGTTCTTCTCTCTCTCTCTTTCTGCCTCTCTCTGTCTCTCTTCTGTCTCATCGTTTCTGGGTCTCTAGTTCTATCTCCCTCTGATCGTCTCTGGCTCTCTCATCTATTGTCTCTTCTTTCTCTCTCTTCTCCCTCGTCTTCTCCCTCTTCGCAAGTCTCTTTCTCTGCTCAGACGCCGATCTCCACCCACCGCGCTCTATCCTTCTCTGTCTCTCACGTCTCTCTGTCTCCTCTCTCATCTCTCTCTCTCTCATCGTCTCTCTCCTCTCTCTCTCTCTCTCTTCGTCTCTCTCTCTCATCTCTCTTCTCTCTCTCTCTTCTCTCCCCACTCTCTCTCTCTCATCTCTCTCTCTCTCTCTCTCTCTCTCTCTCTCTCTCTCTCTCTTCTCCTCTCTCTCTCTCTCTCTCTCATCTCTCTCATTCTCTCCTCATCTTCTATATCCTCTCTCTCTCTCCTCCCCCCATCAACTCCATCCACTTTGATTATCATCATTTTCCATTGTTACATATAACAGCAGTATAATTACATTATTTCGCAAAATATATCAATGTTTACATGTTGTAATTGTTTGCTTTTCCGATGTTTGATGCAGAATCAATTACCTCCTCTCGATAGTGTTTTGTATGAGTATTTGCCTGTTGAATTTATTAATTAAAATGTCCACTTTCACAAATAGACGGAAATAACATAAATGATTAGGAACAGTAAATTAAAGTCATAATTAGGACTGAAAAATACTTCAGAGAAAGAGATTTCAGACCGCCAACGGTGGTGTTTTATGGTAGAGCATTCGCCTCGAGTGCGGGAGGGCGCGTGCTCGATTCTCGGTCGGTTCATACGAAATACTTGTTAGCAATGGCTTTCTCTCCTTGGCACTCAGAGGGTTCAAGTAAACTCTACGACTGCTTCACTGTTGTCAAGATAAATGTAAACATACTCATACAACGCCGTGATTTAACTGAAAGACTAGTGTTGAAATCGGCAAAAACCTTCATATAAACATGTTTGCGCCATTCTAATATTATTTCAGTTATTTTTGTCGACAGTTCAGCTATCCGTAAACAAACCAGTACTAGTCTAAGAAATGAGCCTTGTTCAAAGTCACTCCACCTTAACCGTCGTGACTGGGGATCGAACTCGGACGCCCTGTTCAATATATCCGACGCTAATCATACGGCCACGGCGGATTCCCTCATACAAACATACGATAGACGCCATTGCATAGAACAACAATATGTTAAAGCATAGCTAACACATACAAGTGGAGACGTGTGTTTAACAGTAGAGTGTATAAAATACGAGTATCTATGTTAAAAACGTTCGATAGAAAACTTGTTTTCTATATACATTTTGATATGATTTTAACAGTGGAACAAAACATTTTGATATTTATTCTTTTCCTGATAAAGTAAAACTCTTATTTAAAGGATACATTTTCTTTTAAAACGGGGATTAAATTCAAATTTCTTCTGGCATACAGGAAAACTATTATCTATAGTTTCGTTTGACGATCGGCCAAATTATCTTCATATTTGTTTGTTTAAGTATTGTGATGTTTTGTTTAATGTTTTACATTTTCATAGGATGCGTTAAAATATTTTCCAATCTGTCTCATCATACTTTTACAAACTCTCCAAAGTGTACCTTCTAAATAATAAGGGGGTGATCCAAAGACAGGAACGAACTAACGAAAATGTTCTTAAATCTCCGTTGATCTTATTCCGATCATAAATATTTTCCGATTTGTAATTTTCCTGAAGCCTATCGGGCCGAGCGCTAGCTCAGTCGGTAGCGACACGGGCTGTCACTCCAGGGGCTGTGAGTTCGAATCCCAGCTCGGTCAACATTCTTTCCGACGTTTGACAAAAGTCACTGTGACATGTGTCATTCGTCTTTCACCAATGGGCTGTTTAACAGTCTATATGGAATAGCAGCCAGTTGCTCGGAAGGTATGTTGTGTGGAGTACTGGTGTGGGAAAACCAGGAAACACATGAGTAGGTGAACTTGCCGCCGTGATATGACAGGAAATGTGTTGAAAACGGCGTTTAACCATGATCAGTCAATCCTTCAGCGTATCATATGTTTTCAAATGGGGTTTATCGTTTCTCCTGATGAAGGAAGGAGTAATGACGACACGTTTAGAAAATGTATAAAATAAACAACACGTGATCGTCACAGTGATCATATATTTTATCTTCTATAATGTTTATAAAAAATCTTATACAGCTGAGCGGTACAACATATTTAAAGCAATCGTAGCCGCAATGTAATGTGTACTCCAATATCTACCTGCGTTAACACGCTATCGAATCGAATTAGAAACTGTGGATCAGACGTATCTTGAAACCTTCTATGATTTATTCGCAAACAGTGCGGGGTCAGATCAGATTGCGTGGGTGCGAAGGCTATATGGATCTACACTGGTCACACAAAAACGATAAGAATTCTCTCGACGAGCACCGATAAATGTTAACCACGATGTAAGCATAATTTATTTTGCATACATAACCTTGGTGAACATTATAAGGTCATGGTCACATTGGAGGATCGAGTGTCATGAATTTCGAAATATTGACTCAGGGATATGTTTTTTTACATTTAAGTAAACTAGATGCATGTATATATTTATATTATACTTTATAAACAACTATTTAATCATCTAATCGGGAGGAACCATATAAGCTCTTGGCTTTCGTTCCAATCCTTTTCGCACTTATTGTTTGTATCGTTTATATTGTGCCTTCTTGTATCGAATAAAATATGTTTAAACTAAATGTAAACTAAGAGCAGTTCATACTTTTAAAAATGCACATATTAATACATACATTTGTGTTGAACATTTTTTCACTGACGTTTCAGTAAGAGTAACTTAGCTCAACAAATTTAAAGTATTTTGTTTCCAATGTTCCAAATTTCACATGAACAGAAGCAGAATACTGCATTTTATAATGCGTCGTTTTTAGGATCATAAATTCGCTGTAAAGTAGATCAGTTTATACGAACATAACCAAATGTTCCACGGCTCGTAAGAAAGGAGATGTCTGTTCTTCAAATAAGAAAGAGGACGGTGGCAGTCAGCACAATAGAAAGTTTGAAAAATGCAGGAAACACAACTGCTATGTCTGAGAAATGGTTGTAAAATGGCGTTAAACTCTAACGATAAATAGATCACTTAAAGACATAACAATTAGGCGTCATTTAACCCTTTCCCTCTTGTGGGCATATTTGTGAAGACATGTTTAGATAACAATTAGGCGTCACTTAACCCTTTCCCTCTTGTGAACATATTTTTGAAGACATGTTTAGATACCAATCAGTTTGTTTAACCCTTTCCCATTTGGACGCATCTGCATCAGACGACTTTGAAAACACTGTGACAAAAGGGGAATTTGCTCATAATGAGCCATATTTTTTTTTCGCCACAATGTTTTCTACTTAATTCATTTGTTTATATAATTATTTGTCTGATTTATTGAGAGTTAGCTTTTTTTTATTCTAGATGATTTCAAAAGCATTTTCTGCAGATTTGCTGCATGTTAGAATTGGTTTAGGAGAAGATATTCAGAAGAGGTCAAAGCCTACTGATTCTCTAGAAGTTATTTAACATTCTACTTAACGAAGCCACTGAATAATAAGAAATATCTTTAAAAAAGATAAACGGCGATCAATATGAGTAAACACTAAGAAATGGAACATGCGCATATTATTTGATATTTTGTCTTACTTATTAGAATGACAGAAATCAACGTTAATTATGTAATATTTGTTTTATTTATATACTTTGGTTTTGATATGAATGAAAGAGAGAAAAAATAGCTTGCCTCTGCCGGGAAGCGAACCACAGACCTTTCACTTGCCAATCCAAGTCAACATTTATTACACTAGCACGACAGGACGTTAATACTTTCAAAACCGAGAATTCATCACATGGCTGTAGATTACGCGAGGCTCCCAAGAGGTGTATTTATGTAACACAGTTTAAGTTTCAATTGACGATAAATAACTGAAAACTTGTCATATTTCCAAAAAAAAAAAAATTTGCTCTTAAATATTATATTTCATACGTTTTCACTGATTTTTCTCACTTAAGGAAAACAATTAAAGGTTAGTATGCAGAACATTTCATTTTAAAACTTCACCTTATAAGTGCCTCTCGTGGGATCGCCAACTTAACTATGAACCAATCAAAACGTTTCATTTCCTTTATTTATTCGACATTATTCATTAAATACAACATTTGATTGGTCTACAAGCTAGATCATTTGTTTAACATCTATGTCAAAACCCACGTTAATCGTCTATCGCCGAAAAAGCGCACACAAAGGAAAGGGCGAAGAAAGGAAAATAACAAAAACAACAAAGCATCATTATTCATTCGGGAATATAAAAAGATTTGTCTAATCTGTTCTGAAAATTAAAAACCCTGCTGATTTGAATGAAGTTATAACACATTCTAATAATCGAAGCCGCTGAATAAAAAGCCGGGAGAAGAAAGGGAAAGAACAAAAAACAACAAGGCATCTTTATTGGTTCGGCACTTGTTCTAAATATATCAACAGTTCTTAGAAACAAACAATCCTTTTCTTTAGAAAGATAGAATTAATAAATTGCAACCCGTATTGTTTGTTTATTCGGAATGCATAATGCAGTGGTAATAACCATTTTCAAATAAAATAGAAACAAAGAAACCCATAATAAGACCCATAATAAGACTGATTTAATAAAAGTTAAATTCTTTCGTTAAATAAACACACTTATAATATCTGTTCCTGCAGGTAAGTCGCAATTACCAAATATCTAGTCAGCATGAAGGCCTCTCCTTCCCCCGTCGAATACCTGCCTGTGTTAATGGACTCTTTCAGAGCCATTGACAACAAACAATACAGATGCAGGTGAGTTAGCCCGTAACGAGCGGCCTCGCCTGAAAACAGCATTATTTGCATATCAGTTATCAACATATTCGATAAACTTTTATTACATGAACAATGGAGTCGCCCTGTTTTGAACATTTAAAAGTCTACCGGGGCGAATTCGGCGCTGAACGAATTAATACATGTAACAGTTTAATGCAGTGAAAAAATTGATATGATATAATTAAATGGCTTTATTACCACTTCTCGACTTGAGCCATCAATAATGTAGAATCGTAATTGGGACCACCAATATAACGGCTGAACGTCAATTTCAGCCATATTTCAATCATATCACGGCGGCTAGTTTACCCATCCATGTGTTTCCTGGCATTTTAACACCGGACCAGCACTCCACTCAGCAGTCTGTTCACAGAAACTAGCTGCCTTCCCAAAAAGACTGTTAGCTCTTCGGTTTAAGACGAATTACGTTAATGTTTTCAAAAGTTGGAAAGACGGTTGGTTCTTATGCTGCGGGTTCGAACTCACAATCCCTGGACTAAGGCCCGTTTTGCGAACGACTGAGCTACGTACCGGGACTCGGCTATGTAGAATAGAGTGTTAAGAGTAAAATGAAGTGCAAAGTCTGGCCTTAATTAACGGTTGATAGATGTTTCGAAACGAAGCTTGTAATTATTGCATTTTCGATTACCTTCGCTAAGTACTACAGGTACTTTGAACTTCATTTTGTACGTAATTATTGATGTACGAATATATACATGTATAGGAACGGAATGTTGCAGTATAAGTAGCATTGTTATTTCTTCAAATTAAAACACTTGTCTTTTAATATATCCCCACTTTAAGTTAAGGTTGAAACCCTTTGTTCTCTGAATGTTTTATGGCGCATCGACAGCTAAGAACAGTTAGCGCGCATTAAAATGTAAATGAGAAGTTGATGTAGTGTTATCAATCTTAGTTCTCTATATGTGCCTATAAACTAAATAACAATTCCTATATTTTAGAAATTTCTCAATGTACAGCTAGTCAGCAGCCGACGGCATTAAAATGATCTACACAAAAGGATAGACTATCTTATGACATATGAAAGCACAATTAGTGAAAAGAATTAACAACATTTTGGCAACCGACAAAATTTCTCATTTGAAACATTTTTTTTCATTTACAACGCTGTTTTCAAAATTCGTCTGCTGCAGATCTGTCAAAATACGTCTGCAAGTGGGAAAGGGTTAACAAGCAAACACTGTAGACCAGGGCCAGCCAGCATATTCGTTCCTCAGCAAAAATGTAATCATATTCGATAGATATGCAGGAACGAGTAAAACGTCTAGAGCGTTGGGATCAGATGCCGGAATTCAGCGGGGTACAAGTTAGTGTTTTATTAGTCTGGTACCCGGCGGTCGGTAAATTAGAAAGTAAATTGGTACTACAATGAAATGGTACGGGAATATAGGTACCTCAAGACTAAGCGCTTAGATGTCTCGTTTTAAGAGCACTGCTGTAACACTCCTGAATCATATTGTATAAGTTTCGTATACACAGCATTCACAATAACTCAATCATGGGACAATTACAAATATCGTTTATACAGAACAATTTTCCTGAACGGATCTGTCTTTTGAAAACAGCGAAGTAGCAGAGTGCAGCTTAAGACGAGCAATACGAACTGCTGCTTCGTTTTTTCTGATATGATTGTTCCAACTGCCTGCTTTTTTCACAATAAACATTTAGGTCAACAAACGAAGCTCATGAATGAAGTTTGCATTAAAACAGGGAAGACTCGAACACGTCCATAACTCGAAAATAATTAAGGGTCCCTTTCCAGTTCCGGTTTACGTCAATGCGACAAGCGTAATTAGTCTTCCACCAATGGACTAACAGTCTAGGTTGAAACGCTGCCAGTTTCTTTAAAACAATTGAGTGTGGAGTACTGATGTGACTCGGCGATGGAATATATGGGTAGCTTAACCAGCCGCCGCTATAAGAAAACGGCGTTAAACCCCTTTCAATAAATTAATCAATAAATTAACCAGTTCAAGATATAGCGAGTCCACATAAATGTATATAGCCAACATGTAACGTTTAGTTTCTTGTTAAGGTGGCTGCTGAATACTCAGAGGTAACAGTTCTGTGACAGTCTTGTCTGACTTATATTCAGCAGTTCCCTTTCTCGCTTCGGTGGTATAACGGTAGAGTGTCCGCCTCGGGTGCGAGAGGTCACGGTTTCGATCTTTAAAAATGGTAGTAATTGCTGCCCTCCTTGGCGCTCAGGGTTGCGGGGTCCAAATCCACATCGAATTCATAGTCCTTTGCGAATTACTACTTCTATACCCAATCTTATAGCTTGAAGATTATACCATAGGAAGAGTTGTCTGGCCAATAGTGAAATATATAGATTATTACACTGTCAGTATGTGTGAAAACAAGAGACGGAAATATGTGAAAGACATTTCAGATAAATTATTACGTTACATCAAATGACAGGTAGACTTCCGTAACACAGATCAAATCCTTCCCATATGTGATATATGATTGTACACTGATGTGTGAATTATCTACTGCACGAACGTAGTCTTTGTGCATAAAACAGCATCGTGACATGTAGAAAAGCCGAGTCCAATTTGAAGATAACATTAACAAACGAGCAGTCGGGTTATTCCAAAGAGTTGCCCGTTGGTCCAGCGGTAATTACTCTGGACTGTCAGTCCAGATATTTGGGGTTCCAATTAATCTCGATCCAGGTTTTTGGACTGTCTTAGGTGCGTTTAAGGGTATCCACCTCAGTGCTGTCCAGCACTGGACATTCCGGAAAAGGAACATTTTGGTACTGTGCACTGAGCGTGACAAAGAACCAAATGATCTTTTTGGAAAGAGCTAGGGTATCGCAGCAGCATTCTATTGTATCTAAATAATGATGTTTCTCTAAAGAACGTGCTACTGTCAGATGCTTGTGTACAGTTTACAATATCAAATGGGCTATACAAGCTAACAAGCGTATGCTCAATCATAGCATTTGGTCTCTACAACTAATTTAAAGGATATAGGGGATAGCATTTCGACTGATGTATCAATATCAGAAATAAGTGTCGACCTCTCGAACCAAACATTCCGAGTTCGAAGACTGTGAAAAGAGGTTCTACCTTCGGGATTTGGCCACAAACAATCAAAGTACTGGCGCAAGTACTGGCTAAGTATCCGTGAAGCTGACATCGATGGCGATTAATATATGAGCAGTCTCGCGAGAAACCCAACATTATGGACTCTGCGTAATGTATCGATCCATATCACCATGCGCAATACGCGCAGACTAATCCTGGCCGGCACAATCCGTCTCAAGGGGATAAAGATATAGAGTACTGATTCCTGAAACAAACAAAAACACAGGAGACGAAAAGTGTCTGCCCGGATCAGCCTGCGCGGTATGCTAATCTGGGTCGATACATTACGCAGATCCCATAATGTTGGGAACGGCTCATATACTGAAAGCTTGTTTCGCATTTGGCCGAGCCCCGGTAGCTCAGTCGGTAGCGACACGGGCTGTCAATTCAGGGGTTTTTGGTTCGAACCCAAGGTCTGCCAACACTCTTCCGACGTTTGACAAAATCCACAGTGGCAAGTATCAATCGTCTTCCTCCAATGGACTTACATTCTATGTTGAAAAGCAGACAGTTGTTTGAAAAGTCCGTTGTGTGGTGGAGTAGTTGTATGAGAGAGCCAGGAAACACATGGGTAGGTATACTAGCCGACGTGATATGACTAGCAATTAGATGATAAACGCGTTAAACCTCACCAGTCACTGTTTCCAAATCGATGTACCATAAATAAGTTAAAACATTAAAAACCAAGTAAACCCTAGCTGTTACCGAACTAGTCTGTAATCTTTCGATTACTAGATCTGAGTTTAATGCAGACTGTTGATTTATTTGTGTGTATTGTATTTTACGCCGCTTTTAACATTTTGTCAGTAATATTCCTGGTAAATTATCAGTACTACTGGTCCATTTATCAGCACACCTGTGAGTCAGTCGTTATGCTTACCACACAAATCCTGATCGCAAACGAGGGAAAGCCATTACTACCAGTTTAAAGTATTTGGTATGACCCGTTCGGTGATCGAACCCGTTACCTCCCGTACCCTAGACGGACACTCTACCAATAGACCCCAGATACGGTTTATGCAGCATGTACCACTGGTTAACAAGTCTCTGTTACCGTTAACTTCTCAATGTCAGGTATATCACTCATCCTGATACCGACGAGTCAGTCGTATTGGTAACCTCACAATCTAAAACGCAAACGAGGGAAAGCTACATAACGGTCATTTTTAAAATATGTTGGTATGACACGACCGGATATCAAACCTGCGACCTCCAGCGCACCCAAAGCGGAGTTGATTGATTAGGGTTTAACGCGGTTTTCAACAATTGTTCAGTCATATCACGGCTACCAGTTCACCTACTCATGTATTTCCTGGTTTTCCCACACCAGTACACAACACAACATACTTTCCAAGCACCTGGCTGCTTTTCCACACATACTGTTAAACAGCCCATTAGTTAAAGACGAATGACGCATGTCACAATAACTTTTGTCAAACGTTGGAAAGAATGTCGAATTTGTCCGAAACGCGGTAATTGTTATCACTTCCGTTTATCTACTGGTCAACCGCCTCGATGGTGTAATGGTAAAGTGTCCGCCTCGGTGTGGGAGGTGTTTGGTTCAATCCCCGGCCGGGTCAAACCAAAGACTTTAAAATGTCAGTAATGACTGCCAGCCTTGGAGAAGCTCAGGGTTACTTGGCAAGCATGAAGACTGACTGGTTGGTGTCAGGGAAAATGGAGCAGTAGTACTGGTAACTTACCGAGAAATCGCCCCGATATAACTGGAAAATTTGTGGAAGCGGCGTTAAATACCAAACAATTATCTTCTGCTTGCTAATGCAATTAACGCCGATTGCAACCTTTGCCAACGGGCAAGTTTGTCTTTATATAAACGGATCGTATAATTTATATAAACTCCCAATTTGCCTACCGTGGCTAATTTGCTGGAATGATGCACGACGCATTTAGCCGCTGATATGAAATGTATCCGTCTGCATTCCTCTGAATATGAGATAATCATGAAATAATGTTATCAGCAATATGCTAGAAACAGCTCAGCCAATAGAAAGGTCTCATTGCGCATAGAGTGCATGCGAACGAGGACGGTGCAGAGGAGATTGCATACACATATACTCTAATCTGCCCTTTAATAATGCTCCATTAATTAAATAAATCTGAGATGCGCAATCTGTCAAAGAATGGGTGGAGTTTGTAGTGGAACGTCGGGTATGCAGTGAGTCATCTGTTCAACGTACAATAGACTCTGAAACAAAAACATATGGCTACCATTTACTCTTTGTTTGTTATAGAGATATCTCTCTTACTTTATGATATATATAGATTTAAGCCGTCTTTTTTTATAACAGGGCAGACCGGTTTAGTTAGGTCTGTTTGGATAAAACCATACTTGACATCTTAAGGGGAGCATATCATAATAACGTCTGTTTGGAAGTCACCTACATCAACATCGTGGTAATAACTCTTAAGTCATAAATGCCATTATGAACGTGTTAAATCCATTAACACATAAAGGTAACCTTGAGATAGTAACGGTAAATAGATCGGTCTGATCCGGTATTTTCTAGAACTCAATCTTACAAGTTAACCCTTTCCCATAATATTGACGACACAAACGGAGATCTTTTTAATTCAAGGATATACTTTGGACTCACGAAAACTCGAACATATGAAAATTCGGATATATCGAACTGAGAAAACTCTGATATGTCGAACATATGAACATTCGAATATGTCGAACATGTGAAAATTCGGGTATATCGAACTATCGAAATTCGAATAAATCGAACATGTGAAAATTCAAAAATATCGATCATGTGAAAATTTCAAATATATCGAACCGAATAAAGGAACAGATCTGTCTTTTTAAATCAGCGTAGCAGCAGTTCTGATTGCTCAGATGGTTGCTCTAACAGCAACACCACCGAAGCGGTAAACAAACTCGAGGCTGAAATTTTAAAATGAACTTGTCAAGCTTTGCACTTTGAAGAGATCATAACAGATATTCGAAATATCAAAACATAGTTTTTAGTTGGGCAAGTAAAGAGTCTGGTATCTAGATCCAGAGTTTAGTTTCACTGTCGACGTAAATATGTCTTCTTTCGTGATACCAGTGTTTAAATCTTCATTTTTTTTTTTTTTTTTTTTTTTGCTGTTAAGTTGCTCATTTACATCTTGACAGTTGCATTAGGATCCATAGAAATTCTCATTTATTTTAGTCAAAAAATTCAAAAGAATAAAATCACGAACCTTAAGTTACTCTTCTTTAATTCTAAATTTATTTGCATTTCCTTCTACAATTTGCAATTTCATAGCCAAGTTTACTAACAGTTGCATATCCGCCTTTTCTCAACAATTGCAATTAGTTGTATCTTATGATAAGTATGTACATTCTTGCAGGTTAACTTGGTCTTCATTTCTCA
>JASEVX010000013.1:6084567-6135030 GCA_031761405.1 Serripes groenlandicus
CTAAAACAGAAAATCCACAGGAGACGAAAGGTGTATGTCCGGATATGCCTGCGTGGCATGCGTAGGCTGGTCCGGGTCGAGACTTAACGAAGAGTCCACAATGTTGGTTTTCTCGCGGGACGACTCATATTTTATTTATTATAATAATTTCAAGACGTATTATACAGCTGAGCGGTACAACATATAAAGCAACCGTAGCCGTAATTTGTACGCAAATATCTACCTGCGTAAACACGCTATCAAATCCAATTAGAAACTGTGGATCAGACGTATCTTGAAACCTTCTTTGCTTTATTCCCGAACAGTGCAGGGTCATACCAGATTGCGCGGATGCGAAGGCTAATCCGGATCTACACTGGTTGCAAACAACTTAAGCTTTTTTCCTCGCAGATCACCGACAAATGTTAACCAATATTTAAGCATAATTTATTTTGCATACATAACCTTGGTGAACATCATAAGGTCAAGGTCACATTGAAGGGTCGAATGTCAAGAATTTCGAAAATTTTACTAGTGTAATAATCAGGGATTCGTTTTGTTACATTTAAGTAGACTAAATGCATTTTATATATTTATTTGATACTGCACTGTATAGACGAGTGTTCAATCATCTAACGGAGAGGAACCATATAAGCTTTTAGCTTTCGTTCCAATCCGTTTGGTACTAATTGTGTGTATCGTTTATATTGTGCCTTATTATATGGAATAAAATATGTTTAGAATAAACGTTAACTATCTTTTGTTTAAAACAAACACATATTAAAACATGCAGTTTGTCAAAATTGTTATAAAACAGCGTTATTCCCCAATCAATCAGTCAATCTATCAAGCAATCAATCAATCAATCAGTCAATCAATCAATCAATCAATCAGTCCATCAATCAATCAGTCGATCAATCAATCAATCAGTCAATCAATCAGTCGATTAATCAAGCAGCCAATCATCAATCAATCAATCAGTCAATCAATCAATTAACATATATTCAATGACGTTACAAAAAGGGTATCTTAGCTCAACAAACTTGAAGCCTGTTTTCCAAATCCAGCATATACAGAAGCAGAATACTGCAATTTTACAATGCACCGTATCCAGGATCAATACACGGTAACAGTTGAAATTTACCTACAGGAAACTTTAACTAAACGCGTTCAGCCATATCACGGAAGTCAGTTCACATACCCGCGTGCTTCCTGGTTTTCTCTCACCAGTACTCCAAACAACATGTTTAACCACGGCTCATTGGCGGATCGAAAGCCCCTAGAATGACAACCCGCGTCGCTGCCAATTGACCTACATGGGCTCAGCGGTTTAGTTATTCATGACTATCTGTAATAACAGATTAAAGGACTTTGATTAAAGAAGATTTTAAAATTAGAAAAGTGTGTATTGGACAAAATGAAGTAGACAACTTTATTCATGCTTAAAAACGATAGATTGCTAGTTATAACATGTGTATTAATATGTATTGACTACTATTTTTGATTTTAGATGTATGTATGTTGCTGTGTGTATTTGCCATGTTTCATTTTAAGTTGTTTGTAAATTTACAAAGGTATGTTTTTATGCCGATTGCTAATAACGTTGGGTCGAGTTATGTTCTCAACTCTAGGTGAAATTCTATTTGGTAATAAAGATGTTCAGGTACAAATGTCAGTTTTACTTTCGTTTTATCATTTTCAAATAGCATTTCATACAACAATAAAGAACATTGATTATTGATTCTGTGCCTTTAGATGGTTTTTTAACTCTTTCAGCGCCGAATTGTTTAAAGTAGACTCTTCCTATTTCAAAATCGGGCATTTCCATTATTCTTGTAATAAGACATTTGGTATATTGTTATAACTAAAAGGCAAACTATGCTGATTTCAGGTGAGACAGCTCGTTACGAGCTGACTCGCCTGAATCTGCATTGTTTACAAAAAACCTCAAAATTGCCTTTGGCGCTGAAAGAGTTGATCCATGATATACACATATTATTACTGCGACCTTTGGGTAATATGTGGTCAATGAAATTTGTTGGGACTTGAACTTAACAAGTATCGAATTATTGCCTAAGATAACCAACTATGATATATGCTTTTAACAAGTGGAGAGTTCATTGTAACTCATATTTAACGAGACAATATCAACCCTGCTTCGACTTCTTAGAGTGAATGAACACAGAGAACAGTGAATGTTATTAAGGTTGACTGAAGGATCACACTCTCCCTTGAATAGCATCTTACTTTTAATAAGGCCCCTGATGGATTTACTCCTACTTTGGACATATCGAATTATGATTTGTATCATTCCAGTGTATCATGGGCACTTTAATTGTGTATTAACTCTAATAAAGCGTATGTATTTTGTTTTAACAAAAATAACATGGGAAACCATGAATGAATGTTTGAGTATTTAACTACTTGTCGCCAAATGTGTGAGTATCTAGCATTTTGCCGCAGAGATTTTTGTGTATTTAACTTCTTTTCGGCAAATGTGCGTGTATCATGAGCATTTTGCCGCAGAGATTTTTGTGTATTTAACTTCTTTTCGACAAATGTGCGTGTATCTAGCATTTTGCCGCAGAGATTTTTGTGTATTTAACTTCTTTTCGACAAATGTGTGTATATTTAGCATTTTGCTGCAGAAATGATTGTGCATTTAACTACTTATCGCCAAATGTGTGAGAATCTAGAATTTTGCCGCCAGATGTTTGTGTATTTAACTATTTGCCGCCAAATGTGTGAGTATCTAGAATTTTGCCGCAGAGATATTTGTGTATTTAACTACTTATTGCCAAATGTGTGTGTATCTAGCATTTTGCTGCAGAAATGATTGTGCATTTAACTACTTATCGCCAAATGTGTGAGTATCTAGAATTTTGCCGCCAGATGTTTGTGTATTTAACTATTTGCCGCCAAATGTGTGAGTATCTAGAATTTTGCCGGAAGAGATATTTGTGTATTTAACTACTTATCGCCAAATGTGTGTGTATCTAATATTTTGCCGAAGAGAAGTTTGTGTATTTAACTACTTATCGCCAAATGTGTGAGTATTTAGCATTTTGCCGCAGAGATGTTTGTGTATTTGACTACTTATCGCCAAATGTGTGAGTATCTAGCATTTTGCAGCAGAGATATTTGTGTATTTAGCTAGTTGCCGCCAAATGTGTTTGTACCTAGCATTTTGCAGCAGAGATGTTTGTGTATTTAACTATTTGCTGCCAAATGTGTGAGTATCTAGCATTTTGCCGCAGAGATCGCCAAATGTGTGTGTATCTAGCATTTTGCCGAAGAGATGTTTTGTATATTTAACTACTTATCGCCAAATGTGTGAGTATCTAGAATTTTGCCGCAGAGATGTTTGTGTATTTAACTACTTATCCCCAAATGTGTGTGTATCTAGCATTTTTCCGAAGAGATGTTTGTGTATTTGACTACTTATCGCCAAATGTGTGAGAACCTAGCATTTTGCAGCAGAGATGTTTGTGTATTTAACTATTTGCTGCCAAATATGTGTGTATCTAGCATTTTGCCGCAGAGATGTTTGTGTATTTAACTTCTTTTCGACAAATGTGTGTGTATCTAGCATTTTGCAGCAGAGATGTTTGTGTATTTAACTATTTGCTGCCAAATGTGTGTGTATCTAGCATTTTGCCGCAGAGATGTTTGTGTATTTAACTATTTTCCGCCAAATATGTGTGTATCTAGCATTTTGCCGTAGAGATGTTTGTGTATTTAACTTCTTTTCGACAAATGTGTGTGTATCTAGCATTTTGCAGCAGAGATGTTTGTGTATTTAACTTGTTTTCGAAAAATGTGTGTATATCTAGCATTTTGCTGCAAAGATGTTGTGTATTTAACTATTTTCCGCCAGATATGTGTGTATCTAGAATTTTGCCGCAGAGATATTTGTGTATTTAACTACTTATCGCCAAATGTGTGTGTATCTAGCATTTTGCCGCAGAGATGTTTGTGTATTTAACTTCTTTTCGACAAATGTGTGAGTATCTAGCATTTTGCCGCAGAGATGTTTGTGTATTTAACTTCTTTTTCGACAAATGTGTGTGTATCTACACCGGGTGGTATCTAGCATTTTGCTGCAGAGATGTTTGTGTTTTTAACTATCTGCCGCCAAATGTGTGAGTATCTAGCATTTTGCCGCAGAGATGTTTGTGTATTTAACTATTTTCCGCCAAATATGTGTGTATCTAGCATTTTGCCGTAGAGATGTTTGTGTATTTAACTTCTTTTCGCCAAATATGTGAGTATCTAGCATTTTGCAGCAGAGATGTTTGTGTATTTAACTATTTGCTGTGTGTGTGTATCTAGCATTTTGCCGCAGAAATGTTTGTGTATTTAACTTCTTTTCGACAAATGTGTGTGTATCTAGCATTTTGCAGCAGAGATGTTTGTGTATTTAACTTTTTTTCGAAAAATGTGTGTATATCTAGCATTTTGCCGCAGTGATGTTGTGTATTTACTTATTTTCCGCCAAATATGTGTGTATCTAGAATTTTGCCGCAGAGATATTTGTGTATTTAACTACTTATTGCCAAATGTGTGTGTATCTATAGCATTTTGCCGCAGAGATGTTTGTGTATTTAACTTCTTTTCGACAAATGTGTGAGTATCTAGCATTTTGCTGCAGAGATGTTTGTGTATTTAACTTCTTTTCGACAAATGTGTGTGTATCTAGCATTTTGCCGCAGAGATGTTTGTGTTTTTAACTATTTGCCGCCAAATGTGTGAGTATCTAGCATTTTGCCGCAGAGATGTTTGTGTATTTAACTATTTGCCGCCAAACGTGTTAATATCTAGAATTTTGTCTCAAAATGTTTATGTATTTAATTAGTTGCCGCCAAATCTACCACAAGTAACAATTCGTAAAAAGGTACGCCTATAATCAGCATCCATTACAATATAAATGAATGGTCTTATGACGCTGTTGAAAAAGTAGCTTCTAAGGAACACGTGGTACAAAATTTTAGAAACGGTGTCTATATTCTGGGGAACATCCGGGTTCGTGTAACGGACGGACACTATTACCAAGAAAGGGAAATAACTCAGGATGAACGTAAACGTCACCATGCGCATTATTAGTGTATTCTGTCTTAAGGATGCCTCCTTGATGTCCGTTGACATTCTATGCGTGTCTGTAGATACGCTGTACTTGTAACATGGATCCACACTTCGACTTCTGCTTATCAACGGTTGGTCTATATTTTCTATTGCAGCGGCCGAAATTGGATTTGAATTTCGATCACTTCCGGTAGCAGCACTTCCGTATGAGGAGCCCGAATTTCTATCTACATTTCCGGTGATTTGAGTCAAGTGTTTCGGAGCATGTGTTCGATTTTCTAATCGTGTGACTGTTGACACGTTTTCTAAACTTCTAGTTTCATACAACAAGGAACAAACACACTTTTTTCTTCCGTGTTTTGCACACACGCGTTCAGATTCTTTAGGTTTTATTTCCAAACTAACTCGTCGTCCGCGGCCATTTTGAATGGGATCAAGCGGTGCATTAGTAGCCAGTTGTACATTATCCACACTTGTGGTTTTGGATCCGCGACTACACAGGGTCCCTTTCGGTATCACACCAGTCACCGCTGACATAACGCTCATTCGAAACATTTTGGACGGTTTCCTTTGCGGCGCGCCTACGTCCATTCGTGATGATAGAAATAGCTTGCGTCCAATCACTATGTACACGGTTATTAATAAAACAAATATCACAATATGGCCTATGAACAAAAAGCCTTGAAAAGATAATGGCAAAAGTTTATTTGTGATATAATAATTGTTGACAAGGCACGTTCTACCCTCAACAAATATGGAACTAAAGTTTGTACCCGCGGTTGGAATCGGGATCCGGAAAACAAACGTTCCATAGAACAATAAGGACGGCCATTGCGTAAGCACCCCTAATATAACTCCAGCAATACAACATCGCTTAGCGTAAGTGATGCCGAGTGTAATGCTTTTAAACGGTCTGCATATCATTAGATACCGATCAAACCCGATATAAACGAGGACGAACGAATACGAGGCTGACACGACATAGGTCGTGAACCTGGATATCTTACACAGAATGTCATAGTCAAACGTTAGCGGGTGATACAAAATGGCGACCTCTACCGACATATTCCAGCAGCAGTTAAACACATCCAGAATGGCGAGCGTGAGAATAAACATCGTCGTCTTCGAGGATTTCCATTTAAAACTGAAGATATACAACACTATGGAATTCCCAATTACTCCCACTGTCATGAACAGCGATATAACAATAAAGGGGTATATATATACCCGAAACGCCTCGCTTTCTACGTGGTCAAAAACGGGTCCGGACTTTATAACAAGGATGTTCTGGTCACTACTTGAATTATCCCCTCCTTGACCAACTCCAGATGATTGGTCCGAATTGGAATCCATTTCTGTAATTCGGCGCGTACGCTATTCCAAAGTTAAAACACGATATTCGAACATTCATTCATTCATTCATTTTCGTATATAAAAATTGTATTTATTCCAATATAGATCATAGCCTTAAAGATCATGTCTTTGATTTCGTTACATAAAAGCTGTATGATACAATTCTTCTACAACAACTGAAACACATATTGCATATAGTTATGCACAGTTGTATCATATATCTGCACTTTCACATTAATTCATATGCATGTGTCTTACTTAATGTCTGTTCTTCAAAATAAGTTCCAAAGGAATATTATATAAACAATAAATATAAATCACATGTCCCCTACTACAACACAAACTTAAGTTATAACATGTATTTTATAAATGCATGTGCGTTATTTCATGTTCCGCAAAGTAAATTCCAAAAAGAAAACTATGAAAACTCGCACATTAATTCCATGATATTATTCGTTATAACTCCCGTGGCGGTTTTCTGTTTGGCAGGTAATTCTTATTGGTTTTCCCGATATCTCTAACAGACCTAACCGCACGACTGCAGGGGGAATTCTGTAATAGTCAATGAGACCGGTGGCTCCACGGAAATCTTGTTTCGTTATCAAAACAGGTTTTAAAAAAAAATAAAAAAGCGTAATCCAATCTTTGAAATAGTTATGGCTCATTTATTTCAACATTGCGCCACAATACATTTCGTTATGCTTTTCCGATATTAACATTTGAATTGCAAAATTATCACCACCCCCGTTAAAATTTTGCATTACATTGAATCAAACAGCAGTTTCCGTTCAATACATAACATCCATTGGAATTACTGCTACGCTATTTACAAGTTATCAGCATCGCCCGACAAAGTGTCGTACTCTCACAAACGTTTTTGGTAAACATATAATATCTCAATAGAATTATTGAAATAGATAGCTCTACATTGAGATTCCCATGTCACGGCGACAAATTACTTTTAAACATTCAGAACACAGACTCTCACAAACGTGTTTGGTAAATAGTTTATCTCCCAATAGAATTGTCGAAAAAGATAGCTCTACAAGGAGATTCCCATGTCACGGCGACAAATTACTTTTAAACATTCAGAAAACAGACTCGCCCAATATAACAACGCGTTACATTTCACATCCTTTTATCTACAAGTCCCTTATCTTTAGAATATGTTTCAAGCTACAATGTATATAGTCATTTTCACCGTCTGCTAAGTAGATTCGTATTAACGTGTGTTATATTGACGTCGTGTTCTGTTGTCAGTCAGATTGAAACATAATCATGTATCACGGGACGTTCACGGCTGATAACAACACAGATGTAATAAGATAGCTTTTCTGCCAATGAATTATAAAAACATAGCATGGTAGTTGCACAATGGAATAGCAAGCATGTTTCAGGAGGGTTTTTTTTTCAGACAAAAGTCACTCCATTCCTTAGTCTTTAGAAGCAGCGATTGAAAGTCTTGAATAAAGCTGACATATCAGAATAAGTGTGTGTATTTTCTTTAACTTTACCAGTTGTCCCGGAATCATTGGCACGAGACTGTCAGTAATACTTTCTTAATTAGATAAAGGTAATAACAGGCTATCAATAAGTCATCTGCCCATATTGAATTCAAGAACGGACGACATCCAATCACTCAAATCCATTATTCACATCACTTCGACGGTTCATCAAATAAATTCAAATTTCCAGCTCAAAGCGCAATCAAAATCTATTATACATAACATTCCAGATCACTGCAACATGATCGTGTTTATCCATTAAACGGTTTCGTCTCTGTGACATTCCCCCGGGGACGGAAGGTGCATAATTCTGGAGACAGCGTATCCGTGTCCAATGCCAATGATATCTATTTAAGTGGTTACATTGCTGGCTTGTATCCTCAGTCGTATTGCCTTCAATCATGAACCTGCAAATAGAATAGAGATAATTATGAGTATTTAAAGTTGATGCCAGATAAATTTAATGGAATATTATAGCTCCGGCAAGTATAAGAGGGACGGGACGGTAAAGTGAATTTGATAAATATTACTTTCGTTCACTGTCTTCGGTTAAACAATGCGGATTTCAGGTGAGACAGGTCGTTACGAGCTGACTCACCTGAATCTGTCTTGTTTGCAAAACACTCAATATTGGCACTGAAAGAGTTTCTGCAACTCAACCATTTCCTTAACCCTTTCCCTCATACAGAAGCTTTCTGACGCCTCTGAAGCAGACGATTTTTGAAAAAACATTGTGGCAAAAATAATAAATTGCTCATGATGAGCAATTTCTCCTTTTGCCACAATGTTTTCCACTTTAAGTCATTGGTTATCCGTTCAATTATAAAGATTTTCCATTTTTTGGCAAAATATGTTCAAAGGCGTCCTCTGCAGATTGTATGTATGAGGGAAAGGGGGATTCATGCTGGGTATTTTGACTAATCTGCAGTACACGTCTATTGAACATGTATTGACCCTTGTATAGGAAGATCTCGTCGTCACTGACTGATCTATCGCGGCTTTTCGACGAGAGTTCTCAATCAAACGGTCGTCAATTCGGATTTCACATTGAGTTTGTCCGACGACTGAAAAAAGTCACAGCAATCACTGTCTCTTGTACTTATACCATAAAACTGTATAATACAATACAATACAATAAAGTTTATTGTATACAAACTAAAAGTTGTAAAGCAAGTGTTATCAAACTCATGACAAAAGACAATGGATTTTCCGGAGAGCCCACATATACGAGGGTATAACCGTCAGAAATTCGCGGAATTGTTCAATACAATTAAAACCATTGGCAACATGTCTTAAAAACATTCATACAATAATTATAAGGTAATTTGTAATGCGGAAGGCGAATTTCACCGTATAGCATGTAATAATGGCAACGTAGTGATCACTATGGTAACACGTGGTCGCGCGTACCTCCGCAGTTGCTAAAATAACCATATACACCTGTTTTGTTTTGTTGATAACTCAATGACTTTCATGAACTACAGGTTAAAGCCTAGACACTGTTATATTCGTACAAGGCAGAGTTGTTTAGTGACATTTACCGGCAGTTGGTAGCGAGACATCGACGTTGTGTAGAGGCGAACGGCGCTTACTTTGAGAAGTTTTGACGTTGACGTCGTTTTCTGAAGATTGAACTGCGGGGGCTATACTGACCTCATGTTATTAAACAAGCTGTAGTTTTCTTTCTATTGTATGTATCTTTTCTATGTCATTTACAGCTGAATTAAATTTTATAGCGAACAAACGTTCGTTTGAAAATGTAAAAGAATGTTGATTTTATTGAACAATTCCACGAATTTCTGGCTATACCCTCGTATAACCGTATACATATTTAACCACACGTATATGGAATGTCCACTTTCCACCAGGATAAATATTGTGATGATGAATCGACTAATGTGCTCAATTACACCCCGTGGATACGTTTGTGATTGCCTCCTGATTCGTGGGCTTCTGATATGTTCTCATATAAATGTTATTTTATCTCAGCGTTTACGATGTCGCCGTTAGAAACGTTCCGTAATTTGATATTATTTATTTCTGCAAGTCTTATTATTAAGAATGTCATAAAATGTTTTATGAGAATATCTTTGTCAACACATTCTTTATTATTTTTTATATATTAGATTACTGGTATAAGCTGTTTGACTCAAGCGATTCTATATGTACACTTGTACATATCGAGCGCTTGGCGTGAAACGGTTGTAACTAAAATTAGTATTTCTTCACCAAGGTTAATCACCTCGCAATAAAGTCTTTATAAGCGTTAACTCATTTTTCTTGGTAAATAATGGAAATTTAGGTGCCATTGCTCGTTCTGAGCAATGGCAACAAAATTTGCATTGTTAACAAAGGGGTCAAAATTGCCCCTAAACCAGGGTTTTCAAAATAGGTTTTTAGTTACAACCGTTTCACGCCAAGCCCTCGATATATTCGATCCATTTATTCCAAGGAAAGGTTTAATTTAATCACCAGCAAACGTTTTATATTCGAATTCGAAGGTATGATATTATGTTTTACGTTAGTGGGGTGGGACAGCAGGGTTAATCGCGAAGGCTCGATGCAATTACCATCTCATCAGGCCAAACCATGCCAAAACAATCAAGAAAAAACAGGGTTTTTACATTAAAATAAATATTTTATGATATAGAAATGAGTATTGAATTAAAACATATGGCTAGGTTTTGATAACACCGACGCAATACGGAGATAAACCCGAAATCAAGAGCTGTGAATCTGATGATAAAATTAAAAGAGCCGCGTCTAGCGACTTTGGGTCTTAATTCAAATATACATTAATCCTGTGGTTTTTTACAAATGCAACAATTAACTTTAAACATGTTTATTCAAAATTACGATCAATTTCTATATTTGAAAGTTTAATTATTGAATCAAGTTGGAAACACTGTGAAAAAAAAGTATATCGCTCATTATGAACAATTTCTTCTTTTGATTTGATAGAATGTTTCGGAAAGTCGTCGGATATGGAGGCGTGACAATGCGTCCATCTATATGTGGGAAAAGGTTCAATTCGATATAAATAACTTAACCCTTTCTCATACGACAATTCTGCAGCAGTCGACTTTGAACGTATTTTGTCGAAAAATAGAAAATCTCAATAATTGAACGGCTAACCTATGACAAAAAGTGGAAAACATTGTGGCAAAAGGAGAAATTGCACGTTTTGTGCAATTTCTTCTTTTGTCACTATGTTTTCAAAAAGCAGTCTGCTGCAGAGGCGTCAGAATGCGTCTATATGAGGGAAAGGGTTAAACAAAAAGAGTTCAATTCAGGATGGAGTCTCGATAGGTTATCAGTAAAATAAACCTATACTTTAACTTAGTCAGCCAAGCGGGGATGCACAAGCCGCTACTATACTGACTTCGTAATAATATAACATCGCATGTTCACGTTACATTGAGAGAGCCTCACATTGAGAGCCTCACATTGAGAGCCTCACATTGAGAGCCTCACATTGAGAGCCTCACATCGAGAGCCTCACATTGAGAGCCTCACATTGAGAACCTCACATAGAGAGTCTCACATCGAGAGCCTCACATTGAGAGCCTCACATTGAGATCCTCACATCGAGAGCCTCACATCGAGAGCCTCACATTGAGAGCCTCACATTAAGAACCTCACATTGAGAGCCTCACATCGAGAGCCTCACATTGAGAGCCTCACATTGAGAGCGAGGCTACGGTAGTCCGAGTATATGCTTTGGGTATGACACACCGCTTTGACATCAAATGGACCGCTTCGTGGTGTAGAGGAACAGCGCCCGCCACGGAGGCGGGAGGTCATGAGTTCAATCCCCGGCCGCAGCATACCAAAGACTTTAAAATGTGTAGTAATGGCTTCTCTCCTTTGCACAGATGGTTGCGGGGTTAGCGACGAACTGACTGGCTTGCGTCAGGATAAATGGACCAGTAGTCACTGGTAACTTACCCACGAAACGACGCAATATAACTCAACATTCAACACATTGTTGAAAGTCTTGTAAAACACCAGACACTCAATCAGTTTGACATTAAATTAAAGACATACTGACGTGAAACTCACGGGGTGAAACTTCAAGCTTTATGTCAGAAAATGCATTTCGGAATATTTAACGTAATACTGTTCGCTGATGTATTCAGACCCCAAATCACTAGACGCGGCTCGTATGTCTCTCGGGATATATCAGTTGGTGATATTCCAAAACAACACAAAAACCACGACCTAAGTACACTCTTAAACCTTTCCCCCATTCTATAACTACACGTAAATCTAAACAATGTTTCTTTGTTTGTTTTGTGGGGGATTTACGCCGTTTTCATCATTATTTCAGTTATATCACGGCGACTGTTCACTTATTCATGATCCCCGGGTAAACAAACCAGTACTAGGCTAGGAAATGTGCCTTGCCCAAGGGCACTCCTCCATTACCACAGCGCCGCGATTGGGAATCGAACCCGGGACGCCTGGTTCCCAATACCCGACGCTAACCACTAGGCCACGGCGGATTCTTTAAACAACATTTACACGAAAGGTAATTTGTTTTTTATCGTTGTTGTTGTATATATAAATCGGTAAAAGTCTAAACAACAAGACGTTTGTTAGTATAGACACGTGAATACATGTACGTACATCATTCGACAAAACTAGGAATGTGGTCGAGTGGTTAGCGTCGGGGATTTCGAAACCGGGTGTCCCGGGTTCGATCCCAAGTCGCGGCACTACGGTCATGGTGGGGTGCCCTTGGGCAAGGCACATTTTCTAGCCTAGTACTGGTTTGTTTACCCTGGGATCATGAATAATTAAATTTAATTGCGCGCTGAATGACCTAAGCTGTCGATGCGCCATAAAACAATATACATTCATTCGACAAAACTGCACTCAGAAATAAGAAGAAATATGAGCCGTTCAACGAGAAAACCAATAGTAAGGACTCTGCGTAATGTATCGACCCAGATCAGCATGAGCAGTCCGCGCAGGCTAATCCGGGCCGACACATTCCGTCTCCGGGGGATAGAGGTCTAGAGTAATGACTCCTAAAACAGAACATTCACAGGAGGCGAAAAGTGTCTGTCCGGATTAACCTGCGCGGCATGCTTAGCCTGATCCGGGTCGATACTTTACGCAATATTGGTTATCTTGTGAATGTTCATAGTTAAGTTTGGGGAGACCGGGTACAAGGTAAATTCCGTTTTGAAAATCGTTGTAAGTTAATATTACAATTAAAGCTGAAAGCATTCGAACGACCTCCCCAAAAAAAGGAGAAATTATTAAACGATACAAATAAAACTTTATAAAAAAAAAGAGATAATCAAATTGAATAAAGAAATATCCACATGAGATAAAATGATATCCAACCGAGCTAAAGAGATACTCATCTGCGTTACCGAGATATACCTCTAAGCTAGGAAAATTGTTTAATGGGGCTTTACGCCGTTTTCAACATTATTTCAGTTATATCACGGCAACATTTCACTTAATCACGGTTTCTGGGTAATCAAACCATTACTTAGGCTAGGAAATGTGTCTGTCCCAAGAGCACTCCATCATAACTCTTGCGCCGCGACTTGGGATCGAACCCGGGACGCCCGGTTCAAAATCCCCAACGTTAATCACTCGGCTCCGGCGGATTGCTAAGCTAGGAAGAAACATCCTCACCGTAAACTGATGTCGCTAAGTTGAATAAATATCTCTTAAAATGACAAAAAGATAGTAAATGGCTAGACATATAAAAGGCTGAGCGGATGCATATGTATTACATGTACCGGGGAACAAATTTGCCATTATAACGAAGTAAAATTGCTCGAATACTTTCCTTTTAGTATTAAATCTTATTTTGTCTCTTTTTTAAAATATAAAATAAACATTAACAAAACTGCCATAAAGTATAATTCAAATGTCGCATGTGTTTGTTTGTTGACGTTACTCGGTGCGTACGAGTATACACGGCTTATTTCTTGAACGAACAATCATACAATTGAAATGACGTCTTTTTCGACGTAAAAACCGAACGTGTTTTTTTTTTACCAATGATATATAAGTCTTCATTACTTTCTCGTTTTGAAAATTATCTTCACACTGAATGCATATGTCTCAAACTATCACTGCTTATTTTACAGTTCCGAAATAGGTCACGGAGATTCTTCTAACTTCGTCCGACTATAGAATATAAAGAAAATCGAGGCAGTACACACATGTTCATATAGTCGGACAGACGCAGAAACAGATAGGCTTGCTTCGCCGAACATAGGTTTTTCACATACTCTACTTTCACTTTCAAACAAGGTCAAAATACTAAAATGGGTCAAGTCACTGCATCCTATACACATTTACAATGAACTTAAACTCAATGTCACATATTCAATGCATTCTGGCAGGGACACTATATTATTGTAATATAGTGTCCCTGTATTATAGTGTCCCTATAATATAGTGTCCCTGTAATATAGTGTCCCTGATTCTGGTGAAGCTATACACTCATTTCTACGCAAACAAAGTTTTTTAGAGACTATGTGGCTGTGTATCAACATGGCCGCGATTGTATTTGGCGTAAATTGACCTATGTACTTATAAAGACGTACATATTATTTCTCAATGATACAGTAGTACGAACAGATTTATTCTAATATAAACGAAAAATGCAATTATTTTGATAACAAGGAAGGTTAAATTCCAGAAAGCACAATGATAGAACTGTAATTACCTATCTGTTAACCCCTTTCCTCATACGACAGTTCTGCAGCAGACGACTCTAAACATATTTTGTCAACAAATGGAAAGTCTCTATAATTGAATGGATAACCTATGACTAAAAGTGCTGCAAGGCGTCAGAAAGCGTCTATATGAGAGAAAGGGTTAACAACCAGCAGTACGAATGTCCTTTCGGAGAGTCGTCCCAGTGGGACGTATGATATGGTGTGGCTTACGTGTTTAGTATCTCACCCTTTTCCACATTCAGAGACAGCATGTCGCGTGTGCTGCAGATACATTTTGAAAACAGTATGGGAACAAGATAAATTCCTCATAATGACCTCATAATGACCAATATATCTCAGGTCTTTTTCTACAAGTGTAATAATGACGCTAAGGTTTGATTTACGGGATCACCGCTCAAATAGATATACACGTGTGATATTTACGCTAATGTTTGGTTCACGGGATCACCGCTCAAATAGATCGGTGTGTAATATCATGTCGATCGCTTTGTTTCTAGCCACAACCGTTTCGTTAGACTGTTGGGAATTGATAAACTGCCTTGAAGCGAGTAGACAATGAATATAGTCTAAGATCTGAATTCGACGACTTCACTGGACGTTAAACCTTCATGTTGTAACACCACACTGGAATTGGTGTGCTTAAGACCACCTTAGAATAGTGAGACCCTGTCTATAGCAACCACACTAATAGTCGCAATTCATCCTTTTCTGTATAAATGACCCTGTAATGAAAGAACACATGTAAAACTGTAAACACAGGTTGAACTCTATATCGTAGAAAAAGATGAATAGCAATACTATAATTCATGAAGTTGGCACACTGTCGAAGGACTGGCTAAAGCGCTTTCTCATCGTCGTCATACACAAAATCATGTAAGACATTGATGACAGTGATCATATATGACTGAAATATTGTTGAAGGCATGATCGTTCACATACGTAACTAGATGTTGATCGAAGATGCTGATAAGCCTGTACATTTCGCGAGGGAAATACTACTTGCCTTCACGCGGTGAAGGGGTTAAATAGGGACACATGTGTGGGTTAAATGTCTATGTTATGCTCTTTTATAAATGTACAGTCCCTTACATATGTAAACATATATGTTGTTACATTTGTTAAGGTTTGTGGGTATACATATCAATGCTACAAATCTTAGTTCTTACGCACTTTTGAAAACTTTGTGAGCATAGGTGATGAAGTAATCAACTCGTTCGTCGGCGTATTTCTAAATCGGACTCTTCCATCTTGAAATTTGTATGAATATTTTGAGGAAGACTGTGAAGTATTGAGAGCGAAGTGTATATGAAAATCAGTCTGTATATATATATATATATATATAAACGGGCTGATCTAGGCCTACGCCTTTCGCGTTTGACGTGTACAAATCATATACCGTTCATCTTCAAGCGACGAGGGGGTTAAGATGGACAGCTTTGTGGGTAAAATGTTTATGTTATTATCTTCTGTAAATCCATAATCTCTTAGCTATGTTAATCTGTGTGTATTTGTATATGAATGTTTGGAATGGAGACAAGGATTATCCTCAATAAAAAAGACAACATTATGGCAATTGTACAATTATCCTGTAGATGATCAATTACCCTTGTAATAATGTGGTAATTACCGATATGAACCGACTCAGGTGTTACCTGTTTCTGTACAGTTACTTTGTTAACCCTTTCCCTCATATAGACGCTTTCTGACGCATCTGCAGCAGACGGCTTTTTGAAAACATAGTGACCAAAGAAGATATTGCACAAAACGTGCAATTTCTCCTTTTGACACAGTATTTTCCACTTTTAGTCATAGGTTATCCATTCAATTATAGAGATATTCCATTTTTTAACAAAATATGTTCAAATTCGTATGCTGCAGAATTGTCGTATGAGGGAAAGGGTTAATGACCTGTTCCTTCCCTTTCTCGCCATTCAAAGTCTTTAACGTTTCTCAAGATGCTTGGTATATATTACAGAAAGGTATTTTGTGTTTGTTTGCTTGTTTGTATGTAAAGTGCTTTCAACATTTATTTTTCCAAGTTATATCACGGCGTATTCTGGGTTAACTAAATGTACTAGTACTACCGGTCCATTTATCCAAACATCAGCGAGTCAGTCGAAATGCTATCCACACAACCCTGAGAGCAAAGAATTCTAGACCGGATCTACAAAACCATTACTACCCTTTTTTAAGTTTTCAAAATGACCCGAGTGGGGATCGAACCCGCTACCTCCCGCACTATAAGGCTACGACATAACGATGCAGCCATTAGAGAAGGAATCAAGATAGATGATCGAATAACTTATGTCCTGATAAGCAATTTAGACTTTCAGAATAGAAAACTTCAGATTACTTTTAAATTTTAGATGAACGATATTAATTGAATTTCGGACATAAAATATCAATATTGCAATTGGATGGTAATTAAATTGCCTCATTTTCCCATAATATTTATCAAAAGTTGTCGTTTATCGTTAATTCTTTTCAATGTTTGTGGTTTTACGCCGTTTTGAAAAAAGAAATCAGATATATCACGGCGACAAAAAAGAATCTCTTATTCATGATCCTTAGGTAAACAAACTAGTACAACTAAATGCCCCTTGATCAAGATCAATACAATACAATACAATAAATCAAGGTCACTCCGTCGTTACCGCCGCGAGCGTGGATCGAACCCGGGGGGCCCGGTTTCCAAATCATCTACGCTAACCACTCGGTCATGGTGGAATACGTTCATCGGCGCGTTAATTACCCTCGATCGTGCATTTCTTATTACCTCTACAAGTGTTTGGTTACCGTTAATTTCCCCATGTCAAGTGTTTCGTACAGACTACTTTATGGTGAAAGCGGGAAATGTTTATTACTTGGAATTTACAGCCGAATACAAGGTCGTAAAATTAAGTCTGGGGCACATACTTGCAGGTGTCCGAAAGCATTTCCTTTTTGAAACACTCGACATTGCAGAAACGCGAATATAATATGTCCAACAGTTTTAGAGTATTACTTGCTACCATGTTTATCATAGGTGTAACAACAAATCTCAAGCCAAAATATGTATGAATCTCTAAACAAAATAGGCTTAAAGGCAAGATAAAGATGCACGAATGCGAATACATTTAGGGGATTATAATTGACGGTAAAAGAATATTTTTTTGAATCTTTTTTCAAAATGATTGAATAATATAAATATCGTATAAACGTCCGGTTATATTTTGTATTCATAAACATTGATTGTTCAGAGTAATGATGGATTGTCAATGCTTCGTCTTTCCGTCAAGCGCGTTACGCCGTGACTTACTGAAAGGCGATCCATGCGTTCCTTCGAACACTCACCTAAGGAGCGAATAAACCTATATGCTTATGTCCTAGGCGCCCCCGTACTACAAACACTTAAAACAGTACAATTTGCCTGAAGTGTGGGCTCATTTCCGTCTTGTTAGTTACACTGTGACTTACTAATGTGTTTGTATTTTACGTCATTTAGCCACAATCTTCACTTGTATATACTTGTAAATGGCCAATGGTACTTATGTGCCGACATGCATGAATACAATTGAATAGAAACAAAATTAAATTGAACAAACGAATAGGCGTTAGGCGTGTTTCTTCGAACACTCCTCTTCAAGAGTGAATAGACGAATTATCCCACTGATTAAATATATGGTATGTCCTTGGCGCCCACGTATTACAAACACTTAAAAAAGTACAATTTGCATGTAATGTGGGTTCATTTCCACCTGCGAACATCTTTATAGTTATTTAACTTGTTTCAGTGACAGGTGTTTTGTTAAGCTGATTCAATTATCTTTCGAAATATTGGGATCAGCGAGGCACGAAAACACACCCGCTCCCTCACAAGGTGAACAAGGTATCGGGGTACGTGAATCTTTAATTAACATTTCTACATCATTGTAGTGCCTGAACAACCGTCGGTTTTTAACTCTTTCAGCTGCCTCACCTGAAATCAGCATTGTTTGCGTTGTAGTAATAAAAAATATTTCAAAATTCTTATTACATGAAAAATAGAATCGGCCGCTTTTGGACATGGAAGAGTCCACTTTAAACAATTCGGCGCTGAAAGATTTAAGAGAGACGCGTGGAGGCTGAAGTCAGACTGACCGTCTTTGTGGTATTTTAATGTGATGTGTGTGTAAGGGCTGGGGATCGGGGGAGCGTGAGTACTTTACGCCGTTTACAACATTATTTCAGTTATTTCAGTTATCCACGGCGACAGTTCACTTATACATTATCCCTGGGTAACCAATCCAGTACTGTGCTTTGAAATGTGCCTTGCCCAAGAGCACTCCACCGGTTTCAAATCCCCGACGCTAACCACTCGACCACGGCGAATTCCTGGTTAAGAGGATAGAGCGTCCGTCTGGGGGCGAAAGATCAATATTCGATCACAAGTGCAGTCATACCAAATACCATACCATAAACAAACTGTTCTAACCTAGTATATGTTTATATTTTAGGTTCAATTCATACTCTACGAATAAGTCATTATACTTATATATCAAAAAGACAGATCAACATATTGACAACAATTATATTTTTTTTAAAGAATAATATAAATGGATTCACTCCCTGGCGTTCAAATTGTTTGGGAGAGCATTTCGATAGATGCATCGGTATCATGATAACTATCAGGAATACTGGTAATTTACCCAAGTAACGCGTGATTTAACTGGAATACGGTTGAGAGCGCCATAAAACACCATTAAAAACTACATATGTGTCATTGACCTACACGGCTGGTACGTATTAATGTTCTTTTATTTCCAAATGACTCTATAGGTAATTCGATACCAATGTAGTTGTCAGGACATAAATAAATCAATGGAATACATATTTAATCAATGGAATACATTGATATTTAATCAATGGAATACATTGATATTTAATCAATGGAATACATATTTAATCAATGGAATACATATTTAATCAATGAAATACATATTTAATCAATTCCCAGTTCCACAATCGTTAACCTTTCTGTCGACCATTTTGATAAGCACCGTTCTTATCTGTTGAAAAAATTGATTTATTGTTTACTGTTTTACGCCGCTTTCAAGAATGTTTCAATTATATCATGGCGTTTATGGGGTAAGTTACCAGTACTACTAGTCCATTTATCCTGACACCAGCCAGTCAGTCGTAATGCTAACACCGTAAACGTGAACGCCAAGGAGGGCAGCCATCACTACCATTTTTAAAGTATTTCATGTGACCAGGCAGGGGATCAAACCCGTGATCTTCTCCACCCGAGGCGGACGCTCTACCATGTTGAACAGAAAAAAAATTAACAAACATTAGGAGGCTGATATAATTAAATAATAATAAAATCGTCAATGAAATCGTCAATGAAATATGGATGCTTCATTATTGTCACATATGTCTTTGATGTACTCTATTTCAAATGCTAATAAATCTTGTCATCAAGGGAAGCAACCATTTTTTTCTTTGCGGAACCACGTCACCTACGATTAAAATAAATATTCCGCGATTAGATTAATTATAAAAATCGTGAAATGGTTGCAAATGTGTTTTCGAATGAACACTTGTGTGTCGCAAATCAAGCAATTTGGTCAAAACATGACGGACGGACATGACGGACAGACATGACGGACATACCTGACTGACGGACAGACATGACGGACATATATATTTCAAGCCTCAATATGGTGAACAGTGTGACCAGTTATTCAGAAATCCCTCAACCGGTTCCAAAGTTAATAATTGTACACGATTTCAGACAGACGCCCAAACAAATCAAAAACAGCATTTCTTCATGGGAGGCATACAATGTAATTACATTGTCTAGGTGAAATATAGCACTTGTGCCTATCTTAAAATAAATCAGCGATAATTCGATTGATACTATTTTTTTCTAAAAATGCCCCAAAATGCAGCTGCGGCGATACACATCTGCGTAATGTATCCGCGCAGACTGATCCGGCCGACACATTCCGCCTAAGGGGGGATAGATAGAGTAGTGATTACTGAAACAGAAAATCCACAGGAGGCGAAAAGTGTATATCCGGGTACTCCTGTGTGGCATGCTTAGGCTGATCCGGGTCGATACTTTACGCATGTTGATTTTCTCACGAGACGGCCTGCACATTGATTATTGCCAAGCTACGCCCCTTGTGCCTATCTTGAAATAAATCTGCGATAATTTGATTGATACTTTTACAAAACTCTCGTTAATGTACGAGTGTTAAGTTTCCCAAAAATGTCAACGTTGATTGATGGTCTTGGGAAATAGACAATACGTATTTGTGATGGATCTCTTCACACGATATCCGTTTTAATGTAGCGTACATTAACGCTTATATTAGTGATGTATTAGAAAGTAATTGGGTGGAGATATGAGTTACTGTATATTTATCCTTGCCTGTAGAAAAGGCTGTAGGATGCTTTCTCATATATTGTGTGTTTGTTTTTACGGTGCTGTATGCCACTTTCAACACTTTTTCATTTATATCAGGGCGTTGTCCGGGTGAGTCACCACCCGCACTACTGGTCCAATTATTCTGACACTATCGAGTCAGTCGTAATGGTTACACCAGCATCCTGGGCATCAAGGAGGGAAAGTAATTACGTTGATACAGTGTTTGTCCTACTATCTAACTGAAGTATCTGTATTGCATTGCAGACAATTTATTTTAGAGGAGCTGGGGCATTGCCAAGAGAAGACTTTCGTCGTTTATATTACGGCGACAATTTACGAATCCACGATTCCTATTAACCCTTTCCCTCATATTGACGCCTCTGCAGCATACAGCTTTTTAAAAACATAGTGACAAAAGAAGAAATTGCTCAAAACGAGCAATTTCTCCTTTTGACACAATGTTTTCCACTTGTAGTCATAGGTTATCCATACAATTATAGAGATTTTCTATTTTTTGACGAAATATGTTTAAAGCCGTTTGCTGCAGAATTGTCGTATTGGGGAAAGGGTTAAACAGTGTCAATTAAGACCATACTAGACCGGATCTACACTGGGAGCAAATACACTTTGGTCGGTTTGTCTAATACGCCGCTCATTTAAATTGTTCGTGTCATATTTAGGTAATACATACACGCAATATAACATGGTTCATGAACAGTCGAAACTGTGCTGAAGACCACCTTTGTATAGCAATTCCCTGTGTATAGCAGCCACACTTTTAATTTCCCAATTACTCATTTTCTGCATAAATGTCCCTGTAATTAAAGACCACCTCTGTACAAAGACAATATTCTTCTCTTCCCATGGGTGGTCTTTAAAGACATGTTCCACTGTAGACAATATTACATATGTATGGTAGCGTAGTTATAACACTAAACCCAAGGTGTTATTGGATAACACGCATACACTTAAATATAACATTCTCTTTGATATATTGATACATAATTCCACATTTCAGGTAAAACGTTGGGTTCCCTTCAACGAACAAGCTAATTGGGTTCAAGGTTAAAGTAGAGAACACATGTTTTCCTGTTGTATTTTTACAAAAAACAATTCAGTTATATTACTGGTCCATTTATCCTGACACCAGTCTGTAAGTCGTAATACTAACCCCACAACCCTGGGCGCCAAGGAGGGCAGCCATTACTACCATTTTTAAAGTCTTTGATATGACCCGGCCGGGGATCGAACCCACGACATCCCGCAACCGAAGCGGACATTCTACCACTACAATGTCCTCTTGAGATAACACGCATATACTTTAAATGACATTCACTTTGGTATATTTAGACAGTTATCCTAGTTTACGATAAAGCAGTTATTACACGGCGGGTTTCCTTTGAAGACAAAGCTTAATTAGTGTATACAGATTCATTGTAGCCTTGGGGAAACATATTCAAAACACAGTGCAGTATCAAAAGAAACGTGCATGTTATGCATTACCCCGATATAGTGAAATACACGTATTCTCTTATGTATTTCTTCACGTCATCGCGAAACAGGTTGATAATCAGTTTAGTTAACCCTTTCCTTCATACAACAAATCAGCAGCAGGCATGTATGCAAACATCGGGAAAATCTTTTTAAATGAAAGAATTAATATTTATAAGATTTGTAAACACTGCGAAAATAGGGTTAATTGCTTATTATAAGCAAAATTTATCTGCTACAGAGGCGTCAGAAAGAATCTGTTTGTGGGAAAGGGGTAAAGCGTATAATACATGGGAATGCAGGCGCGTTTCTGTTTGGTGTAAATATATTAATGTTACATATTCATATAAATCCTTCTCGATGATTGCTTCCTCAGTCATTACCCCTGTCCCACTTGGATCGAACCCGGACATTTAAGACTACTAGTCCGACCCTCTGCCTCTGAGCAATACTCTCTCCTAACTTGTGTTGATTGATTGATTGATTGATTGATTGATTGATTGATTGATTGATTGATTGATTGATTGATTGATTGATTGATTGATTGATTGATTGATTGATTGAGTGATTGATTGATTGATTGATTGATTGATTGGGGGTGCTATTGCCGTTTTCAACAATTGTTCAGTCATATCAAGAAGGCCAGTTCACGTACTCCTGTATTTTCTGTCTTTCTCATACCAGTACTCCACACAACATTATTTCGAAGCAACTGGCTACTTTTCCACAAAGACTGTTAGCCCATTGGTGTAAGACGAATGGCCCTTGTCACATTGACTTTTGTCAAACGTCGGAAAACATGTTGGCAGAGCTGGGGCTCGAACTCACAAGCCCTGAATTGACAGCTCACGTCGCTACCGTCTGAGCTCTTTTGTAAATGAATCTAGCCGAGACTGCGGTCGTATTGACTGACTACTACTACGTCTGTGGGAAAGGTTTAAGACACCAACCCGCCAGACTCGGAGACGACTACAGCAGTTATCATGGTTGCAGCTGGGACTGAATTACATGGAGACGGACGGTGATGACCCTGGTGATCATGTGTGGATGTACATGCTCCCCTCAGTCTTCACTGTACGCAGATGCATTAAGAAACCAACTCGCCAGACTCGGAGACAACTACAGCAGTTATTATGGTTGCATCTAGGACTGAAGTACATGTAGATATACGGTGAAGGTGAGACTGTGTGGATGTACAGGCTGCCCTCACTCTTCACTGTACGCAGATGCATTAAGAAACCAACTCGCCAGACTCGGAGTTTACTACCGCAGGTATTATGGTTGCCGGAAGCAGAGGCAGCAGGTCGAATCCTGATAAGGCTGAGTGACGCAGCAGAACCATTAATAATAACATTAATAGTGTTGCAGACATGTAATATGAAATAAAAAATCTGCAAATTGGTGGATATTGTACAATTAATGATGTAATAACCTTCGTTTATTGTCTTTTTTCCAGACTCTATAGCTGATGTTTTTGTTTGTTATGGGAACATCGTGCGAACCTTTCGTCCTCAGTAGCGATTTGTCCTATATATAAATAGATTAGAACTGATTTGGAGTTTTCTACACCAATTATTCTGAGAAAATATAACAAATCTTGGGGGAAATATTTCCCGTCGTACGGAAACTTTAACTTTAAATAGAATCACTTCTAGATAAATTAGAAATGTATATTTCGATTAAATGAACTCATTAGACGAGAAAGTAGGACGCCATATCTAGGTCTGTTTGGCGTGAACCACATACGACCACATATACCGCATACGACCACATACGACCACATACGACCAATCTGCTACATACAACTTTGGAAATATATTGCGAACAATTTGGGAAATCTCTCTACTTGCAAATGAAACAATAACTTCAGAATAAGGTAACAAAATAAATGTTCTCCAAAAGAAAGTATACTAAAGTAAAGACCATTGATCAAAAAGAAGTAATTTCTCATTATGTTTCAAAACGTCGTCTATTGCACACAGATAAAAATGTATCTGCGACTGGGAATGTGAGAGAATGCGCCATTTGCTCATGAACTTGGCAAACGACGATAAATCTGCCCTACGGTTTTTGCATTCAATGATGCATATTCGTGATTATGGAGAGTCATATCTTTAGTAGTTGGGTGTAAAGATGAATATACAAGTAATACAATTCGATAGTGGGTGCATTATCAATTGGGAATATTGTGTTGCAGTAGCGATATGAATAAAATAAAATAGAATATATACGGAATATTACGTTGCAGGAGCGGTAAAGGGGTTCGTATTGCACGACAAGAAGTGTGGAAAAATTGATATCTTACGACACCGAAGGTCTTCCCACGCTTAGAGTCGTGCAATACAAAATCATTTATCGCTCCTGCAACGTAATATTTCTTTTATTATATACCTACAATCTATGAAGAGCGAAAATAGTAACAAATATACAGATTCAATTTATTTTTTATTGTGATAACATTTATTTAATCGTGAAATGAGCAGGTGAATGGCGAATTAATATTTACTACAATACTTAGACCAAGCCCCTAGAAAGTATTAAATTAAATTTTCATTGCTTTGTTGAACAACACATCTTTATTTGCGGGTTTTTATTACATTTGACACTAGGTTTTCGGTACATAAAATATAAACGATTGTCCTAAATAGTACTTGTTGTCTGCATATTTTACTACGTAGCGCAGATTCCAAACGGGAACCTCGCTGAAAACAGTACACGCACACTGTATTCACAATAGGTGGAATACGAAATTTTAATCTGTCGTGTCTGAACTGCGCATGGTTTGATATTGTACTACGAGGAGTGTGGACAATTAATATCTCGCGAGACCGAGAATAAAATACAAAGCCAAAAAATGTTAATGCAACAAATTTCTTTTTATTATATAAAACAGAATAACTATAAATTTCTTTATTTTTTTAAAACGAAAAAACACAATTTATTTTAAAAATAAATGTGATTTGCGTGTGTGCCACACCCTACCTGTTTGAAACGATGTGCCTCATGATTCAATGACGTCACATCATATTTCAGTGACGAACCATTACCTTTGTTGGTACTGTATTTTTATTTGCGCGTGACAATCTGCTTGCATTTGAACCGGGAAATGTGCAGGTATATGATAAAAAGCATCTTCAGTATAAAACACAGACGGTTCCTTTAAAGGGACTGAATCTCATTTGAGAAAAAAGCGGGATAAAAAAGAAAATTGTTAAAAATCGTTATTTGAACTTGACATCAATCAATCAATTAATGTATGCGCTTGTACACGGTCAATTAGTATTCACATGAAAACAGATGTATGCCAACGTGCTTATTAAAGTACCTGGCTACGAAACAATGTTTATTTGCACTTTTTAATTTGTATGCTGTTTTAAGCCGCTGTCAACAATTATTCAATTATTCTACGGCGTTCCTACGTATATTGCCAGTACCACTGGTTCATTTCTCTCAACACCAGCGAGTCAGTGGTAGTTATAACCAGTTTTAAAGTGGTTGGTATGATTAAACCCTGGTCCCCCGCTCCCAAGACGGACGCTCCAACACCTACACTAAAGTACACTTTATATCAAGACCAGTTAGCTCTGTAAATATTTAACTTATTTAATCCTCTTTGTGCTTGGTGGAAAAACTAATGACCGTCCTCATTGAACGAGAATGCTGTTTCTCAGTCGACCAAAAGGTCGTTTACTGCAGATGTAACATAATTCGTCTGCAAGTGGGAAAAGGTTTGTTATGGTATGTACGTTTTTAAAGATTACGAACAATGTAGCAAGTATTCGTTCTACTAAATCTGGTCTACACTTTTGATTTTTTAAAAAACGATATGTAGTCAAAATACTCCATAAAAAATAAAAAATTCTCAAATAACAATGATGAAGAAATTAGAACATTGAAGGAATTCATCGAGATAAGGTTTAAGAAAGAATGTATCCAATTGTGATTGCAGCTTCGTTTCTAGTAGAGACCGGGTCAGAGTTAAACAACTCTAGATACGCAACGATACCCTAGAGGTCGGACTAACAGCGAAAATCTATTAAACGCAATGTTAACCAGATAAAGTATCGATGTTTCTGATGTCTTATCATGTTAACCCTTTTCCCAACGTACATCTACAGCAAACGACTGTTAAAACGTCTTGGCACACATGTGGAAAATCTGCACTAAATGTACCAAGTACCTTCATTGGATAACGTAGACAATGGACAAAATTCCTCGTGTTCAACAATTGCCTCTTTTAGTCACAATGTTTTCAAACAGTGAATGCTAAATATGCTTCAATAATGCATCTGGCATATGGAAAAGGGGTGTTAAATACCAATGTTTCTGACATTCGCTTATCATTTCTAAACATACATACCAAGTATTTTATCTTGTTGGAAATGTCTGATACATTGATAGTTCTGAATTGATATTGATATTGTACAACGATATGATCTATTCAAGATGTTTGTGCTCTACTCGAGTCTGTTAGCAACAAACTTGCTATACGTATCGTATCGTGTATGACTTTGTTTGTAGCCTTGTCCCGCTTTCAACATGTTTCCAGTTATATCCCGGCGTTTCCAAGGTATGTTACTAGTGCTACTTGTCCATGTATCCTGACAGTCGTAAGGCTAACCCCACCACCGTGAATGTCAATGAGGGGAAAACTACCATGTTTAAATTCGTTGGAATGACCCGGCCGAAATTAATGTATAATCGGAGTCGATGTCATGGTGGAGTGCCCATGCCTAGCTTAGTATTGGTTTGTTTACCTTGAATCATGAATAAGTTATATAGTTGAAATTATGCTGAAAATGGTATTGACAAGACTTTAAATAATATACTCATTGTGTATAGACGGGAGTTATGGCGCTGTCACACTGTTACGTATCGTACTAGCGTATGCCAGCATATGAAAAATATCACGCATACGCTGGTATACGCTGACATACGCTAGGGGTACGTAAGGCATAGGCTGTATACGTTTCAAGCACGGTCGCATACACTGGCATACGCTGGCATACGCTAAGAGTACGTTAGGCATAGGTTGTATACATTTCAAGCACGGTCGCATACGCTGGCATACGCTGGCATACGCTAGGAGTACGTTAGGCATAGGTTGTATACGTTTCAAGCACGGTCGCATACGCTGGCATATGCTGGCATACTCTGGCATACGGCGAGGCAGAAGATTTGTTTAAATCATGCCTAAAAACATGTACGTATTCGGACGTATGGTTTATACGCAAAGCAGACGCAAGGCATACGCTGAAAACGCTCGAGTTACGCTAGAGGTACGTAACTCAAAGGCCGAGTACGATGGTCATACGCTTAACATACGCTGGCATGAAGGTGTACCGTACAGCTAGCGTATTGATGGCGCATGAGTAACGTAGTTCTAACATATTTCTGACGTATCTGCAACGTATATAGACATCTTGGCGTATGCATGACGATTGAGTTACGTATACATAACGTACAGCTCGCGTATGATTGGCGTGTGGCAAGCGTATCCGCTGTGTATTGCCAGCGTTTTGATTAAGAGTATATAGAGGATCTCATTTCTAGATCTTCTATAGTTCTTCGTGGACTTATATGAGCACTTTGTCACGTGATAGCGGTACGCTAGTCATGCGCAGTTCATAAGCTACTCATTCGCTAGCCATACGCAGACTACGCTGGTAATACGCTGGACATAAGCTGGCGATACGCTACTCATGCTCTACTCATATGTTCAATACGGTAGGTATACAAACAATTCTGTATTTTCAAGGGCTTTTTGTGCGTATGACAAGTAATTTATGAATTTTCTTACGCAACTAATACGTTTCTCCCCATACGCAATTGTGTGACAGGGCCATTACTGTCAGGGACGCAGACTTTATTAATCCGCGATGTACCATCTTAATTCCCAGATCATATAAAGCTTGTGTCTGTCAGACAAAAACCTGCGTCATTTTCATATTGTTACCCTTTACGTATCTGCAGCTGACGACTTTTGAAAATATTGTGGCAAAATGGGAAATTTGTTATAACGAGTAATTTATCATTTTTTCATAATTTTATCACATTTAATCAATAAATATATCCTCATTTATTATAGAGAATGTCCATGCTTTTTCGCTAAGATGTTCGCAACGTTACGTGTATGTGGGAGAGCATTTAAGACGAAACACGTCAAGAGCTCTCCCACTTCTCTGTCTTAATCATGTTGTATATCATGTGTACTGCATACTAAAAATGTACTTTATATAAATTAATCTTACCGCGGGATTCTTGTATTGAACTCTTCCAATTTTATTCATATTGAAGAATAAAAAAGGCAACCAAATTCACATCAACATTTATAAACAAAACAAACAAATTAACAATCCTCAGAGTATATCTGGATCAGCTAACACTTATGTGCAGACTCATCTGTGTAGACTCATCTGTACACACTCATCTGTGCACACTCATCTGTGCACACTCATCTGTGCACACTCATCTGTGCACACTCATCTGTGTAGACTCATCTATGTACACTAATCTGTGTAGACTCATATGTGCACACTCATATGAGCACACTCATCTGTACACACTCATCTGTGTACACTCATATGTGTAGACTCATCTGTACACACTCATCTGTGCACACTCAACTGTGCAGACTCATCTGTACACACTCATCTGTGCACACTCATATGTGCACACTCATCTGTGTACACTCAACTGTGCAGACTCATCTGTACACACTCATTTGTGCAGACTCATCTGTGTATACTCATCTGTGCACACTCATCTGTGCAGACTCATCGGTACACACTATCTCTGTGCACACTCATATGTGCATACTCATCTGTGCAGACTCGTCTGTACACACTCATATGTGTAGACTCAGCTGTGCACACTCATCTGTGTAGACTCATCTGTGTAGACTCAGCTGTGCACACTCATCTGTGCATACTCATCTGTGTATACTCATCTGTGCACACTCATCTGTGCAGACTCATCGGTACACACTATCTCTGTGCACACTCATCTGTGCATACTCATCTGTGCAGACTCGTCTGTACACACTCATATGTGTAGACTCAGCTGTGCACACTCATCTGTGTAGACTCATCTGTGTAGACTCAGCTGTGCACACTCATCTGTGCATACTCATCTGTGCACACTCTTATGTGTGCATAATCATATGTGTGCATACTCATCTATGTATACTCATATGTGCACACTCATATGTGCATACTCGTCTGTGCAGACTCATCTGTGCGTAAACTCATCTGTGTGCATACTCATCTGTACACACTCATCTGTGCACACTCATATGTGTGCAGACTCATCTGTGCAGACTAATCTGTGCACACTCATCTGTGTGCAGACTCATCTGTGTGCTCACTCATCTGTGCACACTCATCTGTACACACTCATCTGTGCAGACTCATCTGTACACACTCATCTGTGCACACTCATATGTACACACTCATCTGTGCACACTCATCTGTACATACTCATCTGTACACGCTCATCTGTGTAGCCTCATATGTGCACACTCATCTGTGCAGACTTATCGGTGTACACTCATCTGTGTAGACTCATCTGTGTGTAGACTCATCTGTGTGCAGACTCATCTGTGCATACTCATCTGTACACACTCATCTGTGCACATTAATCTATGCACACTCATCTGTGCACACTCATCTGTGCAGACTCATCTGTACACACTCATCTGTACACACTCATCTGTACACACTCATTTGTGCACACTCTCATCTGTGCACACTCATCTGTACACACTCATCTGTAAACACTCATATGTGTAGCCTCATATGTGCACACTCATCTGTGCAGACTTATCGGTGCACATATGAGTCTGTGCATACTCATCTGTGCACACTCATCTGTACACACTCATCTGTACACACTCATATGTGTAGCCTCATATGTGCACACTCATCTGTGCAGACTTATCGGTGCACATATGAGTCTGTGCATACTCATCTGTGCAGACTCATATGTACACACTCATCTGTACACACTCATCTGTGTGCAGACTCATCTGTGTAGCATAATCTGTGCAGACTCATCTGTACACACTCATCTGTACGCACTCATCTGTTTACACTCATCTGTGCAGACTCATCTGTGTAGCCTCATCTGTGTGCAGACTCATCTGTACACACTCATCTGTGCAGACTCATATGTACACACTCATCTGTGTGCAGACTCATCTGAACTGTTCGAAATTAAAGCAGTATCCGTTTGCGTTATTAATCATCGAATAACAGGCGTTAGGAAACAACTAAACTATTTGATTGCAATTATTTGTTTTCTATGTTTGTTGTAAATACTCGTGTCATGTTGTGACGTATTCAATAGAAGGTTCTATAATAAACAGGTGAACAGGCAGATTATTTACTTCATTTATCCTTAATATACTTAGGTGGATTTTTTCGGATAACGATTTTAAGAATGACAGATTTTCCGAGGCCGCCGTTTCAAATCTATCAAGAAATTTAAATGTGTGTTTAACTGTAGCGATGGATTAGTGTTCCCAATTCGCGATGAACTAAATACAGAGCTATCAAGAGTTGATTTATAGTTATGTTGTATGACCTGTGATCTTCATATAACAATTCAAAAGATTATGGGTTTTTATTGATATTTTTATATCTCCACATTTATGATGTATTCCTCAGAAACTCTGACATCCATAGAAAATGAATTAATAAAGGCATAGTCTGTGTCTGAAGTTATGATATATGTCACAGCTATCTTACAACGGTGTGAATTGTTGCGTTAACTATTGTGATTTTATTAGTTTTTGTTATTTCTTTTCTAAACAAATAGAATACATTGCCTTAACTTTGATCTGACTCGATTTGTTTGTTTGAATGATGTACTTCTAAAGTTTTTGTGCAATAGTATTCCGTTATATCACGTGAAGTTAACAGGCTCCTAAATTATCAACTCTTTCCCACCTCCAGTAGCAGTTTGACATATCTGATGACAATTTATGAAAACATTGTGACAAGAGGACAAGTTGCTCATAATGAGCAATTACTCCTTTTTTCCACAATGTTTCCAACTCTATTCACTAAATGTACTTTCATTAGAGATTTTCAATATATATTTTCCTTTAAAGCGGGATCTGTCTGATGGATGTTTTCACACAAACGGTGCGAGTACTGGTTAAGTCTCCTGGAAGCAGACATCGAGAGTGATTTATACAAGCTGAAAGCTAGTTTTATAATCGACGTTATAGGGCTACGTTTACACATAAACTAACTACCATTGCATTGTCTTTCATCCCGATTTAACGTGGATCTGGCCCTAGTTTCCGGATCTCGCGTTATTTAACGTGGATCAGATCCTAATTTCTAGATCTTGCGTTATTTAACGTGGATCTGATCCTAGTGTCTAGATCTCGCGTTATTTAACGTGGATCGGATCCTAGTTTCTGGATCTCGCCTTATTTAACGTGGATCGGATCCTAGTTTCAGGATATCGCCTTATTTACCGAGGATCGGATCAAAGTTTCTGGATCTCGCCTTATTTAACGTGGATCGGATCCTAGTTCCTGGATCTCGCCTTATTTAACGTGGATCGGATCCTAGTTACTGGATCTCGCCTTATTTAACTTCGATCGGATACTATAGTTATTGGATCTCGCCTTATTTAACGGTGAATCGGATCCTAGTTACTGGATCTCGCGTTATTTAACGTCGATCGGATCCTATAGTTACTGGATCTCGAATTATTTAACGTGGATCGGATCCAGTTTACTGGATCTCGCATTATTTAACGTCGATCGGATCCTATAGTTACTGGATCTCGTGTTATTTATCGTCGATCGGATCCTATAGTTACTGGATCTCGCGTTATTTAACGTCGATCGGATCCTAGTTACTGGATCTCGAGTTATTTAACGTCGATCGGATCCTATAGTTACTGGATCTCGCGTTATATAACGTCGATCGGATCCTATAGTTACTGGATCTCGCGTTATATAACGTCGATCGGATCCTATAGTTACTGGATCTCGCGTTATTTAACGTCGATCGGATCCTAAAGCTACTGGATCTCGCGTTATTTAACGTCGATCGGATCCTAGTTACTGGATCTCGCGTTATTTAACGTCGATCGGATCCTAGTTACTGGATCTCGCGATATTTAACGTCGATCGGATCCTATAGTTACTGGATCTCGCGTTATTTAACGTCGATCGGATCCTATAGTTACTGGATCTCGCGTTATTTAACGTCGATCGGATCCTATAGTTACTGGATCTCGCCTTATTTAACGTCTATAGGATCCTATAGTTACTGGTTCTCGCCTTATTTAACGTGGATCGGATCCTAGTTACTGGATCTCGCGTTATTTAACGTCGACCGGATCATATAGTTACTGGATCTCGCCTTATTTAAAGTGGATCAGATCCTAGTTACTGGATCTCGCGTTATTTAACGTCGATCGGATCCTATAGTTACTGGATCTCGCGTTATTTAACGTCGAACGGATCCTATAGTTACTGGATCTCGTGTTATTTAAAGTCGATCGGATCCTATAGTTACTGGATCTCGCCTTATTTAACGTCTATCGGATCCTATAGTTACTGGTTCTCGCCTTATTTAACGTGGATCGGATCCTAGTTACTGGATCTCGCGTTATTTAACGTCGACCGGATCATATAGTTACTGGATCTCGCGTTATTTAACGTCGATCGGATCCTATAGTTACTGGATCTCGCCTTATTTAAAGTGGATCAGATCCTAGTTACTGGATCTCGCGTTATTTAACGTCGATCGGATCCTATAGTTACTGGAACTCGCGTTATTTAATGTCGATCGGATCCTATAGCTACTGGATCTCGCGTTATATAACGTCGATCGGATCCTATAGTTACTGGATCTCGCCTTATTTAACGTCGATCGGATCCTAGTTACTGGATCTCGCGTTATTTAACGTCGATCGGATCCTATAGTTACTGGATCTCGCGTTATTTAACGTCGATCGGATCCTAGTTTCCATATCTCGCGGTGAATATTCTTCCCACAACAATGCTAGTAATATAAATTTCAAATATTAGAAGAAAAAAAACGCCTTAACACTTTCTCATATATAGACGCTTTCTTACGTCTCTGTAGTCGAATTTTAAAAAAACATTGCGACAAACGGCGGATACATAATCTAAACTTTTATCTTGATATTCTAAGAAACATCGGGCGATGGTGACTTTGAAGTGCAAACGCTCGACAAGTTTATTTTAAGTTAGTACTGAGCGGGTTAGATATAAGCAACGTGGGATATTTTGCAGCATCAAATATCTTTTGAAAAAAGAAATTGACAAACATTGCTTCAGACAAACAACTTTACCCTCTTTCCACAACGTTTTCAAATCCATGTCGTCTTCATAAATTGAATAGATAATTTAAGATATTTTCAAGCAGACGATTTCTAATATCGCACATGAGGAAAACGGTTGAATTAACAACCGCGCTGCTCAAGTCTACTTGCGTCTCAAAGACAATTCAAACAGATAATAAAAGTCAAAACTACAGTCTGTCTAAATGATATGAGCCGTTCCACGAGAAAAACTAACACTATGGACTCTGCGTAATGTATTAAACCAGATCAGCCTGCACAGTCCGTGCAGGCTTAACCGGGCTGATACATTCAGTCTCATGGGTATAGAGGTATAGAGTAATGCGTGGCATGCTTATGATTATCTGGGTCAATGCATTACGCAGATTCCATAATGTTGGTTTTCTCGTGGAATGGCTCAGTTATTGTTCTTGAATCGAGACTATATTTGGATACGAGTAATTATCGAGTGTCAATCTGTGACTTGCTGACGTCTTAAACGTGTTGGTCTTAAATTTATGCGGTTGTTTTTTGTTTTGTTTTTCAGACAGAACATCGATCAATATTTACTTATTTACTTTGAAAAGGCCAAAGTATTTTCTCTGTCTATAAACTAACGGATTTAAGAGAAACTTTAATCCTTTACAATAATTAAAGAAGGCAGCCGTATGAGTGTCAGAGCATACATTCTCCTAGCGGTTTCCACATTCTATCTGAGTGTACTTTAATAGTAGAGGCAAAATCAAATTTAAAGTTTGAATTATTAACAAAATATTGCAAGACCTTTGTTAAGGATCTTTTTTAACAGGATGCCTTTATAGTAACGCTTCGTATATTAGGCGCGCCAATAATCCCCTTAAAACCTAAAGTTGTTAGATTGCACTACCAGTGTATTCAAATGAGTTACTCTGTTTAAAAGTGATATAATGAGGTATGTATATCGAACATATTATAACTATTCTGAAAAATAGTATATGTGCATTATAAATGTTATATAAATGACTGTTTGTCATGTCTGTACATACATGTAGAGTGTCTATATTCGTTTTCCTCGCACAGATATGGGTATAATGTTTCCACTTATCTTGTTTGTTCTTATTTCTCTAAAATTGTGAAAATTGTGTAAGTACTTGCAATATCTGTTACATTTGGGGACAATTAAGAAATCGAATTGTATTGTTGTATTGTATTGAGTATCCTGCTTTACGCTTCTGTTAGCAATATTTGATAACTTAGCTAACGTAATTGTAAGCAAAATTGCCCATCAATGCAAATCTAGAAAAGACTGCACCAAAATGCCGACTAATCGCAAGCAATAATAACAGCGTATGATACTATGAAAATAAAACTGACATTTTGTAACTGAAACATTGTTGAAGCGGCATAAAAGACCAAACAATCCATCAATTGTAAGAAAACATGCATGTAAGGAATATAAAATCAGCATCATGTTACGGTGCCCAGCGCAAACTATTACCTAAGGTATTTACGACTGGTGCATATCCAACTCAACCAGTGCATACGTGCAGTCTGATCTGACCCGGCACTGTTAGTCAATTAGTAATGGACTTTTTTCAAGAATCTTCTGTAAAGCAGTATCCATGGAGGAAGCACAGGCATGTCTATTTCCTCACGTGTAATACTAAATTTAACCCTCTCTAACTTATAGATGCATGTAGGTCTATTCCCTCACGTGTAATACTAAATGTAACCCTCTCTAACTTATAGACGCATGTAGGTCTATTCCCTCACGTGTAATACTAAATTTAACCCTCTTTAACTTATAAAAGCAAGGGCGGGTCTATTCCCTCACGTGTAAGACTAAAGTTAAAAAGATAACCTTCTCTAAATTATAGAAGCATGTAGGTCTATTCCCTCACGTGTAATACTACATTTAACCCTCTTTAACTTATAGAAGCAAGGGCGGGTCTATTCCCTCACGTTTAATACTAAAGTTAAAATGTTAACCTTCTCTAACTTATAGAAGCATGTAGGTCTATTCCCTCACGTGTAATACTAAATGTAACCCTCTCTAACTTATAGAAGCTTGTAGGTATATTCCCTCACGTGTAATACTAAATGTAACCCTCTCTAACTTATAGACGCATGTAGGTATATTCCCTTACGTGTAATACTAAATGTAACCCTTCTCTAACTTATAGACACATATAGGTAAATTCCCTCACGTGTAATACTAAATGTAACCCTCTCTAACTTATTAAAGCCTGAAGGTCTATTCCCTCACGTGTAATACTAAATGTTACCCTCTCTAACTTATAGACGCATGTAGGTCTATTCCCTCAAGTGTAATAATAAATGTAACCTTCCCCAACTTATAGAAGCATGTAGGTCTATTCCCTCAAGTGTAATAATAAATGTAACCTTCTCTAACGTATAGAAGCATGTAGGTCTATTCCCTCACGTGTAATACTAAATGTAACCCTCTCTAACTTATAGACGCATGTAGGTATATTCCCTCACGTGTAATACTAAATGTAACCCTTCTCTAACTTATAGACGCATGTAGGTCTATTCTCTCACGTGTAATACTAAATGTAACCTTCTATAACTTATAGAAGCATGTAGGTCTATTTCCTCACGTGTAATACTAAATGTAACCCTATCTAACTTATAGACGCATGTAGGTCTATTCCCTTACGTGTAATACTAAATGTAACCCTCTCTAACTTATAGACACATGTAGGTATATTCCCTTACGTGTAATACTAAATGTAACCCTCTCTAACTTATAGAAACATGTAGGTATATTACCTTACGTGTAATACTAAATGTAACCCTCTCTAACTTATAGACACATGTAGGTATATTCCCTTACGTGTAATACTAAATGTAACCCTCTCTAACTTATAGAAGCATGTAGGTATATTCCCTTACGTGCAATACTAAATGTAACCCTCTCTAACTTATAGAAACATGTAGGTATATTACCTTACGTGTAATACTAAATGTAACCCTCTCTAACTTATAGAAACATGTAGGTATATTACCTTACGTGTAATACTAAATGTAACCCTCTCTTACTTATAGAAACATGTAGGTCTATTACCTTACGTGTAATATTAAATGTAACCCTCTCTAACTTATAGAAGCATGTAGGTATATTCCATTACGTGTAATACTAAATGTAACCCTCTCTAACTTATAGACACATGTAGGTATATTCCCTTACGTGTAATACTAAATGTAACCCTCTCTAACTTATATAAACATGTAGGTATATTACCTTACGTGTAATAATAAATGTAACCCTCTCTAACTTATAGAAGCATGTAGGTCTATTCCCTTACGTGTAATACTAAATGTAACCCTCTCTAACTTATAGACACATGTAGGTCTATTACCTTACGTGTAATATTAAATGTAACCCTCTCTAACTTATAGACACATGTAGGTATATTACCTTACACGTAATACTAAATGTAACCCTCTCTAACTTATAGACACATGTAGGTATATTCCCTTACGTGTAATACTAAATGTAACCCTCTCTAACTTATAGACACATGTAGGTATATTACCTTACACGTAATACTAAATGTAACCCTCTCTAACTATAGAAACATGTAAGTCTATTACCTTACGTGTAATATTAAATGTAACCCTCTCTAACTTATAGACACATGTAGGTATATTCCCTCACGTGTAATACTAAATGTAACCCTCTCTAACTTATAGAAGTATGTAGATCTATTACCTCACGTGTAATACTAAATGTAACCCTCTCTAACTTATAGAAACATGTAGGTATATTACCTTACACGTAATACTAAATGTAACCCTCACTAACTTATAGACACATGTAGGTTTATTACCTTACACGTAATACTAAATGTAACCCTCTCTAACTTATAGAAACATGAAGGTCTATTCCCTTACGTGTAATACTAAATGTAACCCTCCTTAACTTATAGACTCATGTAGGTATATTACCTTACACGTAATACTAAATGTAACCCTCTCTAACTTATAGAAGCATGTAGGTATATTACCTTACGTGTTATATTAAATGTAACCCTCTCTAACTTATAGACACATGTAGGTATATTACCTTACACGTAATACTAAATGTAACCCTCTCTAACTTATAGAAGCATGTAGGTATATTACCTTACGTGTAATACTAAATGTAACCCTCCTTAACTTATAGACACATGTAGGTATATTACCTTACACGTAATACTAAATATAACCCTCTCTAACTTATAGAAGCATGTAGGTATATTACCTTACGTGTAATACTAAATGTAACCCTCCTTAACTTATAGACACATGTAGGTATATTACCTTACGCGTAATACTAAATGTAACCCTCTCTAACTTATAGAAACATGTAAGTATATTACCTTACGTGTAATACTAAATGTAACCCTCTCTAACTTATAGAAACATGTAGGTATATTACCTTACGTGTAATACTAAATGTATGTGATATTAAATGTTTATTTGGCTTGAAACAAATTAAGAGAAGGACAAACTCTGATAAACAATAGATTTAGAAATAAAGAAGATCTGCTCTTTCGCACCCAATTAATTTCACACTTGCCACCTATTAAATAGTAATGGGACTCGCAACTGGCATTTCTCTTGCGCCAAACATATATTGTATGCATCAACGATTTAGATAAACAATTTAGCTGATATGTTGTTTCAAGTGTGGTCTACGTTTTAAACATATGATGATAATTTTTAACATCTGTGAAATATTTATTATAATTATTATTAAAAAGGAGGAAGTTCATGTCTTCTGCAATTTAACCGTTTTCTCAATGTTTTAAGCGTTTAAAGGTTTTCATTGTTGCTTCAGACATGGAAAGGGTTTAATAGCTTTTTATTGCATGTAGATTTAAATCCCAAAATGTATGTGTTGTGGTTTTATTGACAAATACAAAAGACCAAGAGAAATCCTGAAAGTTGTAGATCTATGTGGAATTTCAAAAATCCTGGAATTAGTCCTTATGAAAACATTATGTGTATGTTTAGACTAATGAAAGTCAAGAATACATGTGTATTAAAACATAAACCAATGCAGTCTTTTCCGGCGACATTGATGCCTTGCATCAACCTTCTCTTGTCTCTTGTCTGTTAAGATCGTTTTAAATGTTGCCCAATGATGTTTTCAAAGTCGTCTGCTACAGATTTGTTGTATGTAGGAATGAACTAAGATTTGTTTTTGCAGAGCAACGCTCATTGTCCGATTAATCATTAGTTCTAGGAATTTCTACTTTCACTTTCTATAAATGAGTCATTGACATTACGAAACAAGACTTTTGCTAAATCTTTAATGATCTCATCTCGTCCTTGGGATAAAAGGTACAAGTTGGCATTTGTGTCTAGACTCATCTTTACAAGTTGACAGAAGCCATTTCTAACCAGCTAGTGTAAGTAATAAATGAACAGACTATGCGCGCACACAGGCTGATTTGTATCTCTACTGTTCACAAAAATCAAATCTCGAATAATACTCACAAACTTATACATTCTTTGTGGTTACGTATATATTGGTTCTTCTCTTGTAATGTGTAAACACGCTGTCTAATTGTGATAAAACGGAGAACAAGAGAGTTGTCATTCATTAATTCATTATGTTATTATTTCATTTGTGTATTCATTATGTTATTATTTCATTCATTCATTCATTATTATGTTATTCTTCCATTTATGTATTTATTCATTCATTAATTAATTAATTAATTAATTAATTCATTCATTCATTCATTCATTCATTCATTCATTCATTCATTCATTCATTCATTCATTCATTCATTCATCCATACATTAATTAATTCATCCATTCATTCGTTCATTCATTCATTCATTCATTCATTCATTCATTCATTCATTCATTCATTCATTCATTCATTCATCAATTAATTATTTCATTCATTCTTTCATCCGTTTATTAGTTCATTCATTCGTTCATTAATTAATTCATCCATTCATTCATTAATTTATTTACCCATTCATTCATTAATTAATTCATCGTTCATTCGTTCATTCATTCATTCATTCATGCATTGATTCATTCATTCGTTCATTCATTCATCCATGCATTCATTCATTCATTCATTCATTCATTCATTCATTCATTCATTCATTCATTCATTCATTCATTCGTTTATTCATTGATTCATTCGTTCATTCATTGATTCATTCGTTCGTTCATTCATTGATTCATTCATTCGTTCATTCGTTCATTAATTAATTCATCCATTCATTCATTCATTCATTAATTCATCCATTCATTCATTCAATCGTTCATTTATTCATTCATTCATTCATTCATCCAATCATCAAATCAATAATTGATTCCATTCATTAATTCATTCATCAATTTGATGATTCACACATGTTTTCCTTCATTCATGTATGTATTCATTCTGTTATCATGTCATTCATGTATTCATTCATTCGTCCATTCATAAATTAATAAATTCATCCATTCATTCGTTCATGCATGTATTCATTGATTTATGCATTCATTCATTCATCCATCCATTCATTCATTTAGGTATTCATTCATTCAAGCATTAATCTATTCATTGATTTTAATTCATTCATCCATTCGTTCATTCATTCTATTATCCTTTAATTCATGCAATTATTCATTCATTCATTAATTTATTCATCTATTTTCTTATTCGTTCAGTCATGCATTCATTCATTCATTCATTCGTTCATGTATATATGCATTGATGTATGCATTCAGCCATTCTTTCATTCATTCATTCGTTCATGTATATATGCATTGATGTATGCATTCAGTCATTCATTAAATCACCAATGCATTAATTGATTAATTCATGCACTCGTTCATTCGTTCATTCATTCATCCATTCACCCATCCTCTCATTCATTTCATTTATGTATATAGTTATACATTAATTTCATTCAGCTGTAGTTCGTGTGTCCATTTGTACCCTCGTTCCTACCTTCAATTAATCATCCGTTCGCTCGTTCCTTAGTTTGTTTGTTTGTTTGTTTGTTCGTTCATTCATTCATTCCTTGATATAATATCGTGAAGGGAAATACGAGTGTATTCATGTCACTTTATTAGTCGGATACAGCTCACTATGCTGGCTACTTATCAGAGCAAAAACCCTTGCATATAGGAAGTATATGTAAAACACACATGCAGTTTATTACTTTAACAGCGAAACAAGCCCAGCCGGACAAGAACGGGTCCCTTTCATCTCCAAAATGTGTAATCTGACAAGAGATGTTTAGTGAATTCATGAACAAGCATAGTGTACTCTGACAAGAGATGTTTAGTGAATTCATGAACAAGCATCGTGTCAGCATTTTGTTCTAATTTTATGAAAGACCCGTTTTGCATTAATCCAACTTTTTGAATTTAAATTAATTATAAATAGTGTGCGATCGCTAGCAGTACAAAAATTACATTATATTTTAGCAGAGTTACGTAAAAACACATTTCAGGAATGACGCCATCCTGATGTTGGACGTCGTTGACAGTTGTATATTATATTATATTATTATATGTCAGTATTTTAAAACATTATTTCATTATATCACGTCGACCAGTTAACCTAATCATATTTGTGCTGTCCGACTCGCACCAGAATAACCTTCTTTCATGGCAGCTGCTACTTTCTCACGTATATCACGTATATTTTTATCCCGTTTGTGGAAAACGATTGACGCTAGTCACAAGAAGGTGTATTAATCATCGCCATAAAAGAATGACCCTACCGGGATTCGAACACCCTGCCTCTTGATCGATAGCCCTCTTTGTCACCCGACTGAGCAAGAGTAGCTCTGACTAACGAAAGGGGTTTTAATGCAAGTATCTTATTTTACTTCGACGTGGCCCAAAATTAAGTAATAGTTCCCTAGGAACTCCCCGTAATTTCTGTTCAAGCATTAAACGAGTAAACCAGTGGGATTATGAAGTGCTATACTATGTAACAAAACCCGGTATAACGTCCAAATGCTTCTCTAAAATAAGATGTTCTCCGTTACATATAGGCCGCGTCGGGCTATTTTGTATCTTACTGATTCTCCGTGGGATCATGTTACTGTTAATTGCTGTACAGGTAATGGGGCTACAGTTCGTTCTAGATTTTTGTCAATATATCTAGCACAAAGCTACATGTTAATGGACACTAAATAGTGTAGTGAGACTGCGTTGATTGACAGGCTTGTTGGAGTCTTCACTGTACGCAGATGCATTAAGACCCCCAAGTTGATAAAAGCAGCAGTATTCAATCGTTCCCAGTCGCGGCACTACGGTCATGGTGGAGTGCCCTTGGCCAAGGCACATTTTCTAGCCTAGTACTGGTTTGTCTACCCAGGGGTCATGAATAAGTGTCGCCGTGTCGCCGTGATATAACTGAAATAATGTTGAAAGCGGAGTAAAACCCCACAAATAGAGACATTGCTCCGATTGACGAACGTACCCTTTTTCACCAAATACACTTCCATTTATAAATATTTTAAATTTGCAAGGTCTGTTAAAAAAGTGTTGTTTCTTGGGAAATGGTTTACATATATCACTTGTTAATCTCTCCGAAACTCTGTTATAAGATTAGGTTTGATTGATTTATTGTTTGGAGTTTAACACCGTTTTCAACAGTTTTTTTCATTCATATCACGGCGGCCAGTTCACCTAGTCATGTGTTTCCTGGCTATTTCAAACCAGTACTCCACATACCAGTCTGTCCAAGCAACTGGGTGCTTTCTACATATACTGTTAGCCCATTGGTGGAAGACGATGACGACGCTTGTCACAGTGACTTTTGCCAAACGTCGGAAAGAATGAAAGCCGAGCTGGGGGTATATAGGGTAATTGAGTGCTGCTCCAGGAAAATCATCATGTACATGACGAACATTATTTTTCTTGTATATGTTTGCACTATCGATACAATTGGACCAGCGGGTGCGGGTAGTCGCGGCGTCAATCCCCTGATTACAGGGTTAGCATTACGACTAAGTGGCGGGTAGTCGCGGCGTCGATCCCCTGATTACAGGGTTAGCATTACGACTAAGTGGCGGGTAGTCGCGGCGTCGATCCCCTGATTACAGGGTTAGCATTACAACTAAGTTGCGGGTAGTCGCGGCGTCGATCCCCTGATTACAGGGTTAGCATTACGACTAAGTGACGGGTGGTCACGGCATCGATCCCCTGATTACAGGGTTAGCATTACGACTAGGTGGCGGGTAGACGCGGAGTCGATCCCCTGATTACAGGGTTAGCATTACGACTAAGTGGCGGGTAGTCGCGGAGTCGATCCCCTGATTACAGGGTTAGCATTACGACTAAGTGGCGGGTAGTCGCGGCGTCGATCACCTGATTACAGGGTTAGCATTACGACTAAGTGGCGGGTAGACGCGGAGTCGATCCCCTGATTACAGGGTTAGCATTACGACTAAGTGGCGGGTAGTCGCGGAGTCGATCCCCTGATTACAGGGTTAGCATTACGACTAAGTGGTGGATGGACGTGGCGTCGATCCCTGGATTGCAGGGTTAGCATTACGACTAAGTGGCGGATGGTCGCGGCGTCGATCACCTGAGTACAGGGTTAGGATTACGACTAAGTGGCGGGTAGTCGCGGCATCGATCCCCGGATTACAGGGTTAGCATTACGACTAAGTGACGGGTGGTCGCAGCGTCGATCACCTGAGTACAGGGTTAGCATTACGACTAAGTGACGGGTTGTCGCGGCGTCGATCCCCTGATTACAGGGTTAGCATTACGACTAAGTGACGGGTCGTCGCGGCGTCGATCCCCGGATTACAGGGTTAGCATTACGACTAAGTGACGGATGGTCGCGGCATCGATCCCCGGATTACAGGGTTAGCATTACGACTAAGTGACGGATGGTCGCGGAGTCGATCACCTGATTACAGGGTTAGCATTACGACTAAGTGACGGGTCGTCGCGGCGTCGATCCCCTGATTACCGGGTTAGCATTGCGACTAAGTGACGGGTGGACGCGACGTCGATCCCCTGATTACAGGGTTAGCATTACGACTAAGTGGCGTCTGGTCGCGGCGTCGATCCCCTCATTACATGGTTAGCATTACGACTAAGTGGCGGCTGGTCGCGGCGTCGATCACCTGATTACAGGGTTAGCATTACGACTAAGTGACGGGTGGACGCGGCGTCGATCCCCTGATTACAGGGTTAGCATTACGACTAAGTGGTGGGTGGTCGCGGCGTCGATCCCGGGATTGCAGGGTTAGCATTACGACTAAGTGGCGGCTGGTCACCGCGTCAAATCCCTCATTACAGGGTTAGCATAACGAATAAGTGGCGGGTAGTCGCGGCGTCGATCCCCTGATTACAGGGTTAGCATTACGACTAAGTGACGGGTGGTCGCCGCGTCAATCCCCTGATTACAGGGTTAGCATTACGACTAAGTGACGGGTGGTCGCCGCGTCAATCCCCTGATTACAGGGTTAGCATTACGACTTAGTGACGGGTCGTCGCGGCGTCGATCCCCTGATTACAGGGTTAGCATTACGACTAAGTGATGGGTGGTCGCGGCGTCGATCCCCTGATTACAGGGTTAGCATTACGACTAAGTGACGGGTAGTCGCGGCGTCGATCCCCTCATTACAGGGTTAGCATTACGACTAAGTGACGGGTGGTCGCGGCGTCGATCCCCTCATTACATGGTTAGCATTACGACTAAGTGGCGGCTGGTCGCGGCGTCGATCACCTGATTACAGGGTTAGCATTACGACTAAGTGACGGGTGGACGCGGCGTCGATCCCCTGATTACAGGGTTAGCATTACGACTAAGTGGTGGGTGGTCGCGGCGTCGATCCCGGGATTGCAGGGTTAGCATTACGACTAAGTGGCGGCTGGTCACCGCGTCAAATCCCTCATTACAGGGTTAGCATAACGAATAAGTGGCGGGTAGTCGCGGCGTCGATCCCCTGATTACAGGGTTAGCATTACGACTAAGTGACGGGTGGTCGCCGCGTCAATCCCCTGATTACAGGGTTAGCATTACGACTAAGTGACGGGTGGTCGCCGCGTCAATCCCCTGATTACAGGGTTAGCATTACGACTTAGTGACGGGTCGTCGCGGCGTCGATCCCCTGATTACAGGGTTAGCATTACGACTAAGTGATGGGTGGTCGCGGCGTCGATCCCCTGATTACAGGGTTAGCATTACGACTAAGTGACGGGTAGTCGCGGCGTCGATCCCCTCATTACAGGGTTAGCATTACGACTAAGTGACGGGTGGTCGCGGCGTCGATCCCCTCATTACATGGTTAGCATTACGACTAAGTGGCGGCTGGTCGCGGCGTCGATCACCTGATTACAGGGTTAGCATTACGACTAAGTGACGGGTGGACGCGGCGTCGATCCCCTGATTACAGGGTTAGCATTACGACTAAGTGATGGGTGGTCGCGGCGTCGATCCCGGGATTGCAGGGTTAGCATTACGACTAAGTGGCGGCTGGTCACCGCGTCAAATCCCTCATTACAGGGTTAGCATAACGAATAAGTGGCGGGTAGTCGCGGCGTCGATCCCCTGAATACAGGGTTAGCATTACGACTAAGTGACGGGTGGTCGCCGCGTCAATCCCCTGATTACAGGGTTAGCATTACGACTTAGTGACGGGTTGTCGCGGCGTCAATCCCCTGATTACAGGGTTAGCATTACGACTTAGTGACGGGTCGTCGCGGCGTCGATCCCCTGATTACAGGGTTAGCATTACGACTAAGTGACGGGTTGTCGCGGCGTCAATCCCCTGATTACAGGGTTAGCATTACGACTTAGTGACGGGTCGTCGCGGCGTCGATCCCCTGATTACAGGGTTAGCATTACGACTAAGTGACGGTGGTCGCCGCGTCGATCCCCGGAATACATGGTTAGCATTACGACTAAGTGGCGGGTGATCGCCGCGTCAATCCCCTCATTACAGGGTTAGCATTACGAATAAGTGGTGGGTGGTCGCGGCGTCGATCCCCTGATTACAGGGTTAGCATTACGACTAAGTGGCGGGTGGTCGCCGCGTCGATCCCCGGATTACAGGGTTAGCATTACGACTAAGTGGCGGGTGGTCGCCGCGCCGATCCCCGGATTACAGGGTTAGCATTACGACTAAGTGGCGGTTGGTCGCGGCATCGATCCCCGGATTACAGGGTTAGCATTACGACTAAGTGGCGGTTGGTCGCGGGGTCGATCCCCGGATTACAGGGTTAGCATTACGAATAAGTGGCGGGTAGTTGCGGCGTCGATCCCCTGATTACAGGGTTAGCATTACGACTAAGTGATGGGTGGTCGCGGCGTCGATCCCCGGATTACAGGGTTAGCATTATGACTAAGTGGCGGATGGTCGCCGCGTCGATCCCCTGATTACAGGGTTAGCATTACGACTAAGTGATGGGTGGTCGCGGCGTCGATCCCCGGATTACAGGGTTAGCATTATGACTAAGTGGCGGATGGTCGTGGCGTCGATCCCCGGATTACAGGGTTAGCATTACGACTAAGTGGCGGGTGGACGCGGCGTCGATCCCCTGATTACAGGGTTAGCATTACGACTAAGTGATGGGTGGTCGCGGCGTCGATCCCCGGATTACAGGGTTAGCATTACGACTAAGTGGCGGATGGTCGTGGCGTCGATCCCCGGATGGCAGGGTTAGCATTACGACTAAGTGGCGGGTGGTCGCCGCGTCGATCCCCGGATTACAGGGTTAGCATTACGACTAAGTGGCCGTTGGTCGCGGGGTCGATCCCCGGATTACAGGGTTAGCATTACGACTAAGTGATGGGTGGTCGCGGCGTCGATCCCCAGATTACAGGGTTAGAATTACGACTAAGTGACGGGTGGTCGCCGCGTCGATCCCTTGATTGCAGGGTTAGCATTACGAATAAGTGGCGGGTAGTGGCGGCGTCGATCCCCGGATTACAGGGTTAGCATTACGACTAAGTGGTGGGTAGTCGCGGCGTCGATCCCCTGATTACAGGGTTAGCATTACGACTAAGTGATGGGTGGTCGCGGCGTCGATCCCCGGATTACAGGGTTAGCATTACGACTAAGTGACGGGTGGTCGCCGCGTCGATCCCCTGATTGCAGGGTTAGCATTACGACTAAGTGATGGGTGGTCGCGGCGTCGATCCCCGGATTGCAGGGTTAGCATTACGAATAAGTGGTGGGTGGTCGCCGCGTCGATCCCCTGATTACAGGGTTAGCATTACGACAAAGTGATGGGTGGTCGCGGCGTCGATCCCCGGATTACAGGGTTAGCATTACGACTAAGTGGCGGATGGTCGTGGCGTCGATCCCCGGATTGCAGGGTTAGCATTACGACTAAGTGGTAGGTGGTCGTCGCGTCGATCCCCTCATTACAGGGTTAGCATTACGACTAAGTGGTGGGTAGTCGCGGCGTCGATCCCCGGATTACAGGGTTAGCATTACGACTAAGTGGTGGGTAGTCGCGGCGTCGATCTCCTGATTACAGGGTTAGCATTACGACTAAGTGATGGGTGGTCGCGGCGTCGATCCCCGGATTACAGGGTTAGCATTACGACTAAGTGGCGGGTGGTCGCCGCGTCGATCCCCTGATTACAGGGTTAGCATTACGACTAAGTGGCGGATGGTCGTGGCGTCGATCCCCTCATTACAGGGTTAGCATTACGACTAAGTGGCGGGTGGTCGCCGCTTCGATCCCCTCATTACAGGGTTAGCATTACGACTAAGTGACGGGTGGTCGCGGCGTCGATCCCCAGATTACAGGGTTAGCATTACGACTAAGTGGCGGGTGTTCGCGGCGTATCGTATAAATTGACCAATAGTACTGGTTACTTACATTTAACTGGAAGACAATGTTGAAAACGACGTAAAACACTGAATAATCAATCCGTCAATTGACCATACACGAGATATTTTACGATGAACTGTGTAATAAGTCTACAGTCTAGTGAAGGAGTTTAACTTATGGTAAAAGGTGAAGAGGTCTAATGTAGATTAGAGAAAAACAAATATAAATCAAAAGACCGCAAAATTGCAAATATTTTAGGATGAACGGCTTACAAAACAAAGATTACGTCGTTCAAAAAGCATTTCTTGGCAAGGAAGCTTTACAGATGTAAGATGTTTCCACATCCTCTGATAAAAGTTACAAATTACGTTTAAGAGATTCATGGAAAATATGACCCTGTCTGCTCATACATCTATGCATCCAAATATAAGATAAGATATGTGTATATGAACGTGACCAGTTTTAATCTGCATACTTTTATACCACATGTTGTATAAAAGAAATACCACAACGGTCCCCCTTGGGCCTATAAATCATCATACATAATATTAGCACAGAATCTCACATGAAATTAGTGTCTACAGAAACAAAGATGGATTTTAGTCAGGGGCGTAGCTCCCTTTAGGCACTGTAGGCACGTGCCTACACATTTTTTCTCAAAATGCCCCCAAAATGCAGCTGCAACCATAGACATCTGCGTAATGTATCGACCAGATCAGCCTGCGCTGTCCGCGCGGACTGATCCGGCCGACACATTCCGTCTTAGGGAGATAGATGTATAGAGTAGTTATTCCTGAAACAGAAAATCCACAGGAGGCTAAAAGTGTCTATCCGGGTAGGCCTGTGTGGCATGCTTTATAGGCTGATCCGGGACGATACTTTACGCAGAGTCCACAATGTTGATTTTCTCACGAGACGGCCTACACATTGATTATTGCAAAGCTACGCCCCTGTTTAGTCTTATCATTGTTACTATAATATCCCTTTATATGATCCTGCTATTGTGAACAAAAATCCAAATCGCCAGTTCATATGTTAATTGATCATCCGAAAAGGTTTCATGAGTATCTGAGCCGTCCCGAAAGAAAACCAACAGTATCGCCTCTGCGTAATGTATCGACCCAGATCAGCCTGATCAGTCCGAGCAGACTGATTCGGGGATAGAGGTATAGAGTAATGATTCCTGAAACAGAAAATCCACAGGAGGCGAAAAGTGTCTATCCGGGTAAGCGTGTGTGGCATGCTTAAGCTGATACTGGACAATACTTTTCGCAGAGTCCACAATGTTGGTTTTCTCGCGATGACGGCTCATTTTGGTCAAAGCATTCCCAGTGGGACTGTGTTTATTCTTCAAATGGTGTCTCGATGTAGGAGTCTTATTGCAAGGTAATGCAATAAACTGAACGGTTTACGTCATTTAACATCTTTTTATGAAATTCTTCCACATTAAATATATCGGCATTGTGATAAATAGATGATAAATGTTTGTTTCGATGCAATTTCAATATGCACTGAACAAAAATGTGATATTAATACAATAAACTGAACGGTTTACGACATTTAACATATTTTATGACGTTCTTCCAAAATGAAATATCTCGGCATTGTGGTAAATTGATAATAGATGTTTGTTTCGTGTACAAATTTCCATACGTACCGTCACTGGGAGGGTTCAAAAGAAATGTGTTATTAATACAATCAACTGAGATGTTTTACGACATTTAACCCTTTCAGCGCCGAATTGTTTAAAGTTGACTCTTCCATGTTCAAAATCGACCGATTCTATTTTTCATGTAATAAGAGTTTTGGAACTTGTTTAAAACTAAAACGCAAACAATGCTGATTTCATCTGAGGCAGCTCATCACGAGCTGTCTCACATGAATCTGTATTGTTTGCAAAACCTCAATATTGCCTTTGGCGCTGAAAGAGTTAATATCTTTTACGAACTTCTTCCAAACGAAGTATCCGAGCATTGTGATAAATAGATCATAAATGTTTGTGTCGATGCAATTTCCATATGTACTGGGTCTGGTCGAGCACAAGAAAGGTGATATTAATACAATAAACTGAGTAGTTTTACGAAATTTAACTTAGTGTATGAAGTTCTACCACAATGAACTTCTCGGCATTCTGATAAATGGTTGAGAGGTGTTTGTTTCGATGCAATATCAAGATATATTGTCAATCGGTGAGCACAAAACAAAGTGTGATATTAACCACAAGTGACTATGACACGGGTGAAAATATATATTTTAGTTTTTAAGGATAGAAATTAATCTTGATTTTAGATCTAAACAACATTGTGTTCTGTTTAAATAATATCTGCAGCAGACGACTGCGATTAACAGGAGAAATTGATCATAATAATTTCCTTTAAACCTTTCCCACATACACAGAATCTGCAGCAGACATAAAGTTAATAAATAATCGAAATGTCAATAAATGAAAGTAAAACATTACAAGAAGTTGTGAGCAGTTCCACCTGTTGTCACAATGTTTTTAAAAGTTGTCTGCAGCAGAGGCATCAGAAAGCGTATGTATGTGAACATTGTTTAACAGAAGTTCTGCAGCAGACGACTCTTGAAAGTAAATATGTGTTCCTGTGTCTGAATGTGTATGCATGCATTTACATGTGTATGCTGTATGTTATTCATAAATTTATATATCTTACATAATATATATCATATATACTCTCATTGAGTGCTTTTCTCCCTTTCTTTCTCTATCTTTCTCTCTGTCTCTGTCTCTGTCTGTCTCTGTCTCTGTCTCTGTCTGTCTGTCTCTCTCTGTCTCTGTCTCTCTCTGTCTCTCTGTCTCTCTCTCTGTCTGTCTCTGTCTCTCTCTGTCTCTCT
>JASEVX010000013.1:6135230-6170230 GCA_031761405.1 Serripes groenlandicus
ATTGTGGTTTGAACCTCCGTAAAGATATCAGATACACGTACATTGTGGTATAATACCCCCACCCGTAAAGATATCATATACACGTACATTGTGGTATGACCCTCCGTAAAGATATCATATACACGTACATTGTCGTGTGACCCTCCTTAAAGTATATCAGGCATACGTACAGTGTGTTATGACCCTCAGTAAAGATAGCATATACACGTACATTGTGGTTTGAACCTCCGTAAAGATATCAGATACACGTACATTGTGGTATAATACCCCCACCCGTAAAGATATCATATACACGTACATTGTGGTATGACCCTCCGTAAAGATATCATATACACGTAAATTGTCGTATGACCCTCCTTAAAGTATATCAGACATACGTACAGTGTGTTATGACCCTCGGTAAAGATAGCATATACACGTACATTGTGGTTTGAACCTCCGTAAAGATATCACACACACATACATTGTGGTATAATACCCCCACCGTAAATATATCATATACACGTACATTGTGTTATGACCCTCCGTAAAGATATCATATACACGTGTTTTATGGTATGACCCTCCGGTAAAAGGTCACATACAAGTACATTGCCGTATGACCCTCCTTTAAGATATCGCATACACGTACATTGTGGTATGAAGCTTGTGATATCATATACACATTCATTGACGTTAACCAATGGGCTACACTTTTAGCTTTTTTGTCAAAAGATAAATCTAGGACTAAAACATAGTTAATGGACAGTTGTGGTGGCTCTACTGAGACTGTGAGGACGCAAAGGCTATCCCATAAATCTCTGGCGTGGCACTAATAGAATCAGATTGATTTAGAATACTAAATGAACGGGTTTCTGTGATATCCTAGTTAGTCGGTATAATTGGGTTATTATTCCCTTAACAGTGTATCATTCTGACAGATTTTCTTTTCCCAAGGGTACTTTTCTGATTCCGAGTATTCTTATTCCACAGCGATGTTGTTACATCCTGGTATACGATATACAGTTCATTGGTCGTGTATATATATCGGGCATGTATATACATATGTAGTGTAATGCCACAGTAGTTCAGTCATATTATGGCATTTCGAGGATAATTTACCAGTAGTACAGGTCGTTTTCATCCTGACACCGGTGAATCAGTCCAAATTCTATCCTCGCAGCTCTGGGCGCAAAAGCCGGAAGCAATTACTACCATTCTTAAAGTATTAACATTATGACCAAACAAGGGACCGTACCCTGGTCTCCCGCACGATAACTGTACATAATAGTGACACATTCGTTGTTCACTATTGGTAAATAAATGTGTATACAAAAGTGAAATCACGATAACGCGATGATTTGAAAATTCGAATATATCGTTTAGTTCGAAACAATTCTGTCTGTCGTTTTAAAACAACGTAGCATCCGTTATAATTGTCCAGACCAGCAATCAGAACTGATGATGTGCTGTTTTCTCGATATGATTGTATCACTAGCTTGGCTTGCGTATCAAACTTAACATTTCAGAATGAATTAATTCTAAAGCTTAACATACATATAGTAAATAAGCATTAAGGTATACGATAATTCGAAGTAATAAACGTGTGTGTTCCTTTCGACTTCGGGTTATCGCGATTTCACTCTATATCGTTAAAAGTCACATTTGCAGACAAGTATTAACCTGAAGAATAGTTTTATCTTTTATTTGAAGGAATGGATAAGCAATAATAACGAACATATAGTTGGATCCCTCTTGGCTAAGAAAAGCTAAAGACGCTGTGAATTATAACATACAATATGAGTGACGTAAATAACAAAAAGTCGATGATTTAGTTAAGGTTCAAGGTTAATCCGATTGAATGCAGTTCCTGCTTCTGTTTTGATTCCATGTCTGTTAATGATTACTTTCATGGCGATATGTTGTATATTTAGCAACGATGTTCATGGATAAGTCGGCGAGTTTAGCGGAGGAGTTCCACTTTATCAAACCTATTAATCATTAGAAATGTCAAAACAAACTGTTTGTTTATTACGAACTACATTTCCACCTAGTAAAACATCTAGCGAGGACATCGATCCACGGTCATTGAATGATTGATTGTTTGGTGTTTTACAATGTTTCAGTCAGTTAGTTATAGTACCATGGCATTTCCTTGGTAAGTTATAAGTAATACTAGTCTATTTATCCTGAAACCATCCAGTCAGTCAGTTATATCATGGCATTTCCTAGGTAAGTTATTAGTAATACTAGTCTATTTATCCTGAAACCATCCAGTCAGTCAGTTATATAATGGCATTTCCTAGGTAAGTTATCAGTAATACTGGTCTATTTATCCTGAAACCATCCAGTCAGTCAGTTATATCATGGCATTTCCTAGGTAAGTTATTGGTTCTCTCTTCTAGATACCCTTAAAGTCAGTCTTCGTTTCTGTCCGTTTTTTTGTAAAATGTTTGTTTGTTTGTTTGTTTGTGGCAAGCGTAGCACCAAAACTATTCAACGGATTTCGATGAAAACGGGCGAAAAAAAGTCAGTCAGTTATATCATGGCATTTCCTAGATAAGTTATCAGTACTACTGGTCCATTTACCCTGAAACCATCCAGTCAATCAGTTATATCATGGCATTTCCTTGGTAAGTTATCGGTACTACTGGTCCGTTTATCCTGACACCAGTCAGTCAGTTAGTTATATCACGGCGTTTCCTAGGTAAGTTATCAGTACTACTGGTCTATTTATCCTGACACCAGTCAGTCAGTTATATCATGGCATTTCCTAGGTAAGTTATCAGTACTACTGGTCTATTTATCCTGACACCAACCAGTCAGTCAGTTATATCACGGCGTGTCCTTTGTAAGTTATCAGTACTACTGGTCTATTAATCCTCACACCAGCCAAGACGGGCAGCCAGTACTACGATTTTTTAAATTAATTTGGTGTGACACGGCCGGTGATTGAACCCGCGACCTCCCGCGCCCGAGGCAGACGCTCTACCTCTACACCACCGAGGCAGTTGATCCACCGCCAAAGGCATTTACAAAACTGTTGCAAACGTTGTTTCCTCAATTCATCGTAGAATAGTGTTACAGTTATTGTAAGGTGACCGTCAACATACTTCAACGTCAACGTTCATTAAAGGTATTTATGTCTGGATGATGTGCACGAACAAATAAGTCGGGCAACACTACATCAAAACCGACTTTGCGTCGATCGCAGATCCAGATAAGCCTACCGAGGGCTTGGCGTGAAACAGTTGTAACTTAAAACTTATTTTGAAAACCCTGGTTTAGGGTCAATTTTGACCCTTTTGTAAACAATGCAAATTTAGGTGCCATTGCTCAGAATGAGCAATGGCAACTAAATTTCCATTGTTTACCAAGAAAAATTATTTAACGCTAATAAAGACTTTATGGTGAGGTGATTAACCTTGGTATAAAATTACCAATTTTAGTTACAACCGTTTCACGCCAAGCCCTCGATACGCATTCGTCTGGGCATCAATTATACTAAAATAATGCCGTGATATGACTGAACTACTTATGAAATCGACAATAGCAACACACATTCAAACGTCATTCTGTGTCAGGCTTTAATTCATTCGGAAGATAGTCTAAGAATCACAAAGGTGTAAGATAAAGAAAGCGCAATAAACTAGAAAATAAAGTTATAAATGCTCACCTTTCCACGATAACTCCAATCCAAGCTAGTAACAACAACTTCCAATGTAATTCACAAAATATGCACACCGTCAAAATAAATAAACATGTTTTGTCTTTTTTTTCCCAAGCTTCCCCCGCAAGCTATCAACAGATAAGAATTAAATGACGTTTTTCACAGCGATAGAATTCCTCAACCGTGTTCTGGAATGGCAAATACTAAAGACTTTCTGATCACCAGGGAACGCTCTATGACGAGGTTTTCTCTAATTATAAACCACAAAAAAAATCAAAGTGCTGAAAGTGTGTAAGGGCTGAGGCTTGTTCAACTACACCCTGTTGCCTTCCTAAAATTGGTATTGTCACCTTTTTTATATATGACACCTTTTTGATATATGACATTTGTTCTTACATATCTATGCTATGGATAAATCTTTAACTCTTTCAGCGCCGAATTGTTTAAATTAGACTATTCCATATTCAAAATCGGGCGTCTCCATTTCTAATGTAATAAAAGTCTGGACTATTTTGATAACAAGAAGGCAAACAATGCTGATTTCAGGTGAGACAGCTCGTTACGAGCTGGCTCACCTGAATCAGTATTGTTTGCAAAATCCTCAATATTGCCTTTGGCGCTGAAAGAGTTAATTAATACTGTTAATCATAAATACGTACTAGTAGCAGCAAACAATGCAGACAAAGATAACTGTTTGGTCTTATTATGTTTTACGCCCCTTTCAATACTTTTTCAGTAATTCTGGCGGTAAGAAATGGCAAATACTAAATACTTTCTGATCACCAGGGAACGCTCTATGACGAGGTTTTCTCTAATTATAAACCACAAAAACAATCAAAGTGCTGAAAGTCTGTGAGAGCTGAGGCTTGTTAAGATTCACCCCGCGGAATTCCAAAAAGGGTTGTATTGTCGCCTCTGATTAATGACACGTATTATTACATATGAATGGATACATCTTTGATTAATAGAGTTACTCATAGATGATAACGATTAATAGCGAACAGTGTAGACCAAGTTAAGACTGCACAATTGTTTTATTTTTATGTTTTACGCCCCTTTCAGTACTCGGTTATACCACGGCATACAGTTACAGTTAACCCGGCATTACTGGGCGCTATGGAGGGAAAGCCTTTACTAAGATTTTAAAAAGATTTGCTCTGTATGCCGTGACCAGACTGGGTCTCAAGCCCAGGACATCCCGCGCCCGAGACGAACACTCTTCCATTACACTGGTATTTAACATTTTGTTTGGAGGCTTGGTTAAAAGGGAGATGGTTGAATATTCCTAAAAACAGTCTGGATAGATGTAATTAGGTAAAAAGCCATTGTGTTTGCAAAACATCGCGTTTCAACACCGCAAAAATATAACAGCCGTTGGGAAAACAAAATCTGTCAGAAAGAATCAATGTTGAAGAAATAATAACACAGGGTATTCGGGGCCTAATTGACTCTCTGTATTGGAATGAAATACAAGTGACTTTTCGTAGAACTAGTCGGGGAACAGTTCTAGTCTTATTGTCAAACAATACAGACCGGACTAAACTAGCAGTAGACGTTTAGTGAATGCTCTTATGAAATATACAGGTGACTTTTCGTAAAACTAGTCAGAGTACAGTTCTAGTCTTATTGTCAAACGTTGCAGCCAGTACTATAAACTTACTATAGACGTTTAGTGAATGCTCTTATGACATTGCGTTGGCACTTCTGAGTCTTCACTGCACGCAGTCGCATTAAGACACGAAATTTCTACTTATACGTTTTTCCGATGGTAACACTAGTTTCTAAACGTGTTTATAGCAGACGACAAAAACATATTTTCCGAGTCACGCGATATAGGGTCTTAATGCGTGTGCTATATCAAAGACTCGTACTATCCTGTACATCAGTAGAGTCTCAATAGGGCCCTCATTATCCGTCTACAAGTAATTTAGTCATTGCGATATTCGTGGGCGAGTGGTTAGCGTTGGGGATTTGAACCGGGTGTCTCGGGTTCGATCCCAAGTCGCTTGTGGAGTGTTCTTGGGCAAGGCACGTTTTCTAGCCTTGTACTGGGTTTTTTACCCAGGGATCATGAATAAGTGAACTGTCGCCGTGATATAACTGAAAGAATGTTGAAATGGCGTAAAACCCCAACAAACAAAATATTTTGACAAATACATAAGAACAATATCCAAATTAATTTTTAGCTTATTTACTGTAAAAAGTACGCGATTTTTGTCAAAAACCATCTATTTTTTTATTCGCGTAATCGTGTTGCGTTAAAAACCAGTGTAACATCTTCATCACACCCGTCTAATAAACAGTCAATGGAAATGTATCTGTTATCTGTTACCGGTTTGTACAAAGTTGTCACCACTCATGGTAGAATGAAGTTGACCCGTTACAAATTAGTTAAGACCTTTAATGTATAATATTAACATACTATTAACCATCAAGTCGGCATAAAGTTAGGTAGAAATCCCGGACATAATTCGCGAAGAAATAATCAATTCGCGAACTCTAGCGAATTTTAATATAACGCGAATATAATTCGCATATTATAATAATCTGCATACAGTAACGAATATGTTAATCATCTACATACAGTAACGAATATGTTAGCAATATACATATAGTAACGAATCTGTTAATCATCTGCATACAGTAACGAATCTGTTAATCATCTGCATGCAGTAACGAATCTGTTAGTCATCTGCATACAGTAACGAATATGTTAATAATCTACATACAGTAACGAATCTGTTAATCATCTGCATACAGTAACGAACATGTTAATAATCTGCATACATTAACGAATCTGTTAATAATCTGCATACATTAACGAATATGTTAACAATCTACATACATTAACGAATTTGTTAATAATCTCCATACAGTAACGAATATGTTAATAATATGCATACAGTAACGAATATGTTAATAATATGCATACAGTAACGAATATGTTAATAATCTGCATACATTAACGATTATGTTAATAATCTACATACATTTACGAATCTGTTAATAATCTCCATACAGTAACGAATATGTTAATAATCTGCATACAGTAACGAATCTGTTAATCACCTGCATACAGTAACGAATCTGTTAATAATCTACATACAGTAACGAATATGTTAATATTGTGCATACAGTAACGAATATGTTAATAATATACATATATTAACGAATGTTAATCATCTGCATATAGTAACGAATCTGTTAATAATCTGTATACAGTAACGAATATGTTAATCATGTGCATACAGTAACAAATCCGTTAATAATCGACATACAGTAACGAATCTGTTAATCATGTGCAAAAAGTGACGAATCTGTTAATAATTTACATACAGTAACGAATATGTTAATCATGTGCATACAGTAACGCATCTGTTAATCATGTGCATACAGTAACGAATATGTTAATCATGTGCATATAGTAACGAATCTGTTAATCATGTGCATACAGTAACTAATCCGTTAATCATGTGCATACAGTAACGAATATGTTAATCATGTGCATATATTAACGAATCTTTTAATCATGTGCATACAGTAACGAATCTGTTAATCATGTGCATACAGTAACGAATCTGTTAATCATGTGCATACAGTAACGAATCTGTTAATCATCTGCATACAGTCACGAATCTGTTAATCATCTGCATACAGTCACGAATCTGTTAATCATGTGCGTACAGTAACGAATCTGTTAATCATGTGCGTACAGTAACGAATATGTTAACCATTTGCATACAGTAACGAATCTGTTAATCATGTGCATACAGTAACGAATATGTTAACCATGTGCATACAGTAACGAATCTGTTAACCATTTGCATACAGTAACGAATCTGTTAATCAGGTGCGTACTTATAGTGACACTAGAATCTTCATCGCTCGCTTATATATTTTACATATGTATAAACATGTACCTACATACATCATACTGACAATAATGAGAATTTCAGCCTAATTAATATTTAGTTAATTTACAGTCAAACCTGTGCTAAAGACCACATCAGTATAGCAAGTCCCTGTCTATAGCTACCATACTTTCAATATATATTTTACATATGTATAAACATGTACCTACATACATCATACTGACAAAAATGAGAATTTCAGCCTAATTAATATTTAGTTAATTTACAGTCAAACCTGTGCTAAAGACCACATCAGTATAGCAATTCCCTGTCTAAAGACCACATTAGTATAGCAAGTCCCTGTCTATAGCTACCATACTTTCAATTTCCCAATTATTAATGTTCTGCATAAAAAGACCCAGTATTTAAAGACCACCTGTGAACGAAGACCAGATTGTTTTCTTCCCTTAAGTGGTCATTTAATACAGGTCGGACTGTAACTTTAAATGAATCAGAATCCGGGTGTCAATAAGACCCAAAATCGTCTGACATGAATCAAACGTTTTAATAGCAATGTTAACAGTTAACAACGCCCCGTTTTCGTATGTCATCTCTCAATCTCGAATGACAAACAAGAGTGGTTTTGCTTCTTCGTTATGTATAGGTGTGAAACAAGTAGGCTCTTCTTTTACTTGTCTTTATTTTTGTGTCGTACCACAAAACCTCAATTGTTAACGTCAATGGCTATCAATCAAGGTGTCCTCTGTTGAACACCGAAACAGCCATCCATTCATGCTATTGAATATCAAACGCCATTGTGAGTAACGTCTTCCAACAATGTTATAAAAAAGTATATGTGAGAAAATAGCGAGTTATCTGGAACGAACGGTGTGTGGAGTTCGGGTCACAGACAGTCGCGAAACACACGTAGTGTGATCTGACTGTTGTGATATAACTAAACTACAATTGATAACAGCATTAAACCCCAATCAGTTTAATTGGTTGGTCTTGTCACACGTCATATCTATACATTGTTAACATGTGTTTGGACAGTGAAACGGCAATTATACATGTACTCACATGCATTAGTTTGCTTCCGTCTGCACTCATGTGTTTCCTGGCTTTCTCACACCAGTTAACCATACAGCAGACTTTCTAAACAACTGGCCGCTTTCCCACATAGACTGTTAAGCCCATTGGTGGAAGACGAATGACGCTTGTCACTGTGATATTTGACAAACGTCGGAAAGAATGTTAATCGAGCTGGGATTCGAACTCACAACCCCATTGATTGACAGCCCGCGTCGTAAAGCATAACGTGGATGAATATGGTGTACACAATACAATACAATACAATTCTTTATTGCCTCCATGTTTGGAGATATCGTAGGTTAAATTTTACACTACACAAATAAATTATACAATTTCAATAGAAAAAGAAAAGAACAAATATATTAACATACAGACAAAAAAAGAAAAGACAATTACTGACTACTATATAGGGTTATATATACAAGTTCGGTACTAATTTACATTAGTATTAAACTATCAATGCTTAACAGCAACCTCAAACATAGTGCGTTTAAGCCTGATGTTGAACAATACTGGTTGTCGTTCTGACACAGTTAAATTGGCGAATACAGCTGGACACAGCGACTCACAAAAGTGAACGTGAGCTGTAGAAACATTCTGTTGATATTCGAATTGACGACTGGAGGTAGTGGGGCGCCCATGATGCGGAGTACCCACTCAAAATGGTCTAGAGCATAAAGCTCGTTAACAAATTGAATATCAAACAGGGAAAGCATTTTCCGTTTGAGTTCAAAGCGTATCACTCTTGTGCAGCTGCATTTGTACAATAAATGAACTAATTCCTCTTGGGATAGCATGCCACATTTGATGCACGTAAAATATGGTGTATGAAAATATTTGCTAATTAGCGTTTAGACAGAATATTTGGCCCGAGCATTATCAGGCAAAACATGTCCCTTTTTTGTCTTGTTCGTAATAACTCTTTACTGCATTAAACAAGGGGTTTTCTCTGGAATGGAGGTCCTGTAAAACCATTCGTTACGAGCTGACTCGCCTGAATCAGTATTGTTTGCAAAAACCTCTATATTGCCTGTGGCGCTGAAAGAGTTAAAAGCAATCAAGTATGACTTCGTTCGTTCAGTCTGTATTATTTTAAACATCGTCCCCGAAACATAAATTGTTATATTTAAAACTACCGTTTTCTTGAGTTAATTGTACGCATGCAACGTGTGTATCTTCCTTATTTTTGTTGTTGTCTTATCGTATGTCATGGATGTTTTTTAAGGTTCGTAACAAGACAGCATGACAGGACGGGGGTCTTATCCTGTCATTTCGCTAATTTGCGATCCAACTAAAAAACAAAAGTCTGCCATTTTATATCCAGCTTTGATTTTTCATCTGCTTTTCTGTCACACTGTCTGATTCTCGGTGTTTCAGTTTGATATCCAACGCATATCTCGTTTAATGCGTTTAACATGTTTGCAGCACAGGACGACATTGTTCGAACGTATATCTTCATTCTAACGTTACAAAACTGATAAAGAAATGTTTTTCGCCATACCTTAGTTATATGCCAAAGACTGTATAGAACGCTATTTGCAATGCTTTTAAAAGTTATGGCAACGATGGTTAAGAGCGATATACGTCTAACCTTAGTTATGCCTAAGACAGTTTCGAACAAAACCGCCATACCTTAGTTATTGCAACAACTGTTTAGACTATTATTCGTAAAACATGAGCTATGCCAAGGTCTGTTTCAAAATATATGCGGCATACCTCAGTTATGCAAAAATACTGTTTTTAACTATGATCGTCATACCTTAGTTTTACCAACGACTGTTTAGAACGATATTCGCAATACTGATGTTATGCCAAATACTGTTTAGATCTATATTCGTTATGCCTTAGTTATTCCAAAGACTGTTTAAAGTTTAAACTTATTTATTTTACATCGATTGCGAAACATGCTTTAAGCTTATATTAATCACGCTCGATGTCTGCTTCCTGGAAACTTAACCAGTACTCGCGCCGTTTGTGTGGTAAAATCGCTAAGGCAGAACCCGCTCATCACGGGATTCGAACCCGGGACCTTTGGTACAAGAGGCCGACGCTTTACCTCTTTACCACTGTCTTCCACACGACTGTTTAGATATATATGCGTCATACCTTAGTTACTCCAAAGACTGTTTAGACATATATGCGTCATACCTAAGTTACTCCAAAGACTGTTTAGATATATATGCGTCATACCTAAGTTACTCCAAAGACTGTTTAGACATATATGCGTCATACCTAAGTTACTCCAAAGACTGTTTAGAACTATATGCGTCATACCTAAGTTACTCCAAAGACTGTTTAGAACTATATGCGTTATACCTTAGTTACTCCAAAGACTGTTTAGAACTATATGCGTTATACATAAGTTACTCCAAAGACTGTTTAGAACTATATGCGTTATACCTAAGTTACTCCAAAGACTGTTTAGAACTATATGCGTTATACCTTAGTTACTCCAAAGACTGTTTAGATATATATGCATCATACCTAAGCTATTCCAAAGACTGTTTAGAACTATATGCGTCATATCTAAGTTACTCCAAAGACTGTTTAGAACTATATGCGTTATACCTAAGTTACTCCAAAGAGAGTTTAGATATATATGCGTCATACCTAAGTTACTCCAAAGACTGTTTAGAACTATATGCGTCATACCTAAGTTACTCCAAAGACTGTTTAGAACTATATTCGTCATACCTTAGTTACTCCAAAGACTGTTTAGATATATATGCGTCATACCTAAGTTACTCCAAAGACTGTTTAGAACTATATGCGTCATACCTAAGTTACTCCAAAGACTGTTTAGAACTATATGCGTTATACCTTAGTTACTCCAAAGACTGTTTAGAACTATATGCATCATACCTAAGTTACTCCAAAGACTGTTTAGAACTATATGCGTCATACCTAAGTTACTCCAAAGACTGTTTAGAACTATATGCGTTATACCTAAGTTACTCAAAAGACTGTTTAGAACTATATACGTTATACCTTAGTTACTCCAAAGACTGTTTAGAACTATATACGTTATACCTAAGTTACTCCAAAGACTGTTTAGATATATATGCGTCATACCTTAGTTACTCCAAAGACTGTTTAGATCTATATCCGTTATACCTAAGTTACTCCAAAGACTGTTTAGAACTATATGCGTTATACCTTAGTTACTCTAAAGACTGTTTAGAACTATATACGTTATACCTAAGTTAATTCAAAGACTGTTTAGATATATATGCGTCATACCTTAGTTACTCCAAAGACTGTTTAGATCTATATGCGTTATACCTAAGTTACTCCAAAGACTGTTTAGAACTATATGCGTCATACCTAAGTTACTCCAAAGACTGTTTAGAACTATATTCGTCATACCTTAGTTACTTCAAAGACTGTTTAGATATATATGCGTCATACCTAAGTTACTCCAAAGACTGTTTAGAACGATATGCGTCATACCTTAGTTACTCCAAAGACTGTTTAGAACTATATGCGTTATACCTTAGTTACTCCAAAGACTGTTTAGAACTATATGCATCATACCTAAGTTACTCCAAAGACTGTTTAGAACTATATGCGTCATACCTAAGTTACTCCAAAGACTGTTTAGAACTATATGCGTTATACCTAAGTTACTCCAAAGACTGTTTAGAACTATATGCGTTATACCTAAGTTACTCCAAAGACTGTTTAGAACTATATGCGTTATACCTAAGTTACTCCAAAGACTGTTTAGAACTATATGCGTTATACCTAAGTTACTCCAAAGACTTTTTAGATCTATATGCGTCATACCTAAATTACTCCAAAGACTGTTTAGAACTATATGCGTTATACCTAAGTTACTCCAAATACTGTTTAGAACTATATGCGTCATACCTAAGTTACTCCAAAGACTGTTTAGAACTATATGCGTTATACCTAAGTTACTCCAAAGACTGTTTAGAACTATATGCATCATACCTAAGTTACTCCAAAGACTGTTTAGAACTATATGCATCATACCTAAGTTACTCCAAAGACTGTTTAGAACTATATGCGTCATACCTAAGTTACTCCAAAGACTGTTTAGAACTATATGCGTTATACCTAAGTTACTCCAAAGACTGTTTAGATATATATGCGTCATACCTAAGTTACTCCAAAGACTGTTTCGAACTATATGCGTTATACCTTAGTTACTCCAAAGACTGATTAGAACTATATTCGTCATACCTTAGTTACTCCAAAGACTGTTTAGATATATATGCGTCATACCTTAGTTACTCCAAAGACTGTTTAGAACTATATGCGTTATACCTTAGTTACTCCAAAGTCTGTTTAGATCTATATGCATCATACTTAAGTTATTCCAAAGACTGTTTAGATCTATATGCGTTATACCTAAGTTACTCCAAAGACTGTTTAGAACTATATGCGTTATACCTAAGTTACTCCAAAGACTGTTTAGAACTATATGCGTCATACCTTAGTTACTCCAAAGACTGTTTAGAACTATATGCGTTATACCTTAGTTACTCCAAAGACTGTTTAGAACTATATTCGTCATACCTTAGTTACTCCAAAGACTGTTTAGATATATATGCGTCATACCTTAGTTACTCCAAAGACTGTTTAGAACTATATGCATTATACCTTAGTTACTCCAAAGACTGTTTAGATATATATGCATCATACTTAAGTTACTCCAAAGACTGTTTAGAACTATATGCGTCATACCTTAGTTACTCCAAAGACTGTTTAGAACTATATGCGTTATACCTTAGTTACTCCAAAGACTGTTTAGATCTATATGCATCATACTTAAGTTATTCCAAAGACTGTTTAGATATATATGCGTCATACCTAAGTTACTCTAAAGACTGTTTAGATATATATGCGTCATACCTAAGTTATTCCAAAGACTGTTTAGATCTATATGCGTCATACCTTAGTTATGTAAACGACTGTTTAGACTGAAAATTGTCATACCCAAGTTATGTAAACGACTGTTAAGACCGATATTCGTCAAACCTTAGTTATGTAAACGTCTGCTAAGACCGATATTCGTCAAACCCAAGTTATGTAAACGACTGTTAAGACCGATATTCGTCAAACCTTAGTTATGTAAACGACTGTTAAGACCGATATTCGAAAAACCTTAGTTATGTAAACGTCTGTTAAGACCGATATTCGTCAAACCTTAGTTATGTAAACGTCTGTTAAGACCGATATTCGTCAAATCCAAGTTATGTAAACGACTGTTAAGACCGATATTCGTCAAACCTTAGTTATGTAAACGACTGTTAAGACCGATATTCGTCAAACCTTAGTTATGTAAACGTCTGTTAAGACCGATATTCGTCAAACCTTAGTTATGTAAACGTCTGTTAAGACTGATATTCGTTAAACCTTAGTTATGTAAACGTCTGTTAAGACCGATATTCGTCAAACCTTAGTTATGCCAACGTCTGTTAAGACCGATATTCGTCAAACCTTAGTTATGTAAACGACTGTTAAGACCGATATTCGTCAAACCTTAGTTATGTAAACGACTGTTAAGACCGATATTCGTCAAACCTTAGTTATGTAAACGTCTGTTAAGACCGATATTCGTCAAACCTTAGTTATGTAAACGACTGTTAAGACCGATATTCGTCAAACCTTAGTTATGTAAACGACTGTTAAGACCGATATTCGTCAAACCTTAGTTATGTAAACGTCTGTTAAGACCGATATTCGTCAAACCTTAGTTATGTAAACGACTGTTAAGACCGATATTCGTCAAACCTTAGTTATGTAAACGACTGTTAAGACCGATATTCGTCAAACCTTAGTTATGTAAACGTCTGTTAAGACCGATATTCGTCAAACCTTAGTTATGTAAACGACTGTTAAGACCGATATTCGTCAAACCTTAGTTATGTAAACGTCTGTTAAGACCGATATTCGTCAAACCTTAGTTATGTAAACGTCTGTTAATACCGTTATTCGTCAAACCTTAGTTATGTTAACGTCTGTTAAGACCGATATTCGTCAAACCTTAGTTATTTAAACGACTGTTAAGACCGATATTCGTCAAACCTTAGTTATGTAAACGTCTGTTAATACCGATATTCGTCAAACCTTAGTTATGTAAACGTATGTTAAGACCGATATTCGTCAAACCTTAGTTATGTAAACGACTGTTAAGACCGATATTCGTCAAATCTTAGTTATGTAAACGTCTGTTAAGACCGATATTCGTCAAACCTTAGTTATGTAAGCGTCTGTTAATACCGATATTCGTCAAACCTTAGTTATGTAAACGTCTGTTAAGATCGATATTCGTCAAACCTTAGTTATTTAAACGACTGTTAAGACCGATATTCGTCAAACCTTAGTTATGTAAACGTCTGTTAATACCGATATTCGTCAAACCTTAGTTATGTAAACGTCTGTTAAGACCGATATTCGTCATACCTTAGTTATGTAAACGACTGTTAAGACCGATATTCGTCAAACCTTAGTTATGTAAACGACTGTTAAGACCGATATTCGTCAAACCTTAGTTATGTAAACGACTGTTAAGACCGATATTCGTCAAACCTTAGTTATGTAAACGTCTGTTAAGACCGATATTCGTCAAACCTTAGTTATGTAAACGACTGTTAAGACCGATATTCGTCAAACCTTAGTTATGAAAACGACTGTTAAGACCGATATTCGTCAAACCTTAGTTATGTAAACGTCTGTTAAGACCGATATTCGTCAAACCTTAGTTATGTAAACGACTGTTAAGACCGATATTCGTCAAACCTTAGTTATGTAAACGTCTGTTAAGACCGATATTCGTCAAACCTTAGTTATGTAAACGACTGTTAAGACCGATATTCGTCAAACCTTAGTTATGTAAACGACTGTTAAGACCGATATTCGTCAAACCTTAGTTATGTAAACGTCTGTTAAGACCGATATTCGTCAAACCTTAGTTATGTAAACGACTGTTAAGACCGATATTCGTCAAACCTTAGTTATGTAAACGTCTGTTAAGACCGATATTCGTCAAACCTTAGTTATGTAAACGTCTGTTAATACCGTTATTCGTCAAACCTTAGTTATGTAAACGTCTGTTAAGACCGATATTCGTCAAACCTTAGTTATTTAAACGACTGTTAAGACCGATATTCGTCAAACCTTAGTTATGTAAACGTCTGTTAATACCGATATTCGTCATACCTTAGTTATGTAAACGTATGTTAAGACCGATATTCGTCAAACCTTAGTTATGTAAACGACTGTTAAGACCGATATTCGTCAAATCTTAGTTATGTAAACGTCTGTTAAGACCGATATTCGTCAAACCTTAGTTATGTAAACGTCTGTTAATACCGATATTCGTCAAACCTTAGTTATGTAAACGTCTGTTAAGATCGATATTCGTCAAACCTTAGTTATTTAAACGACTGTTAAGACCGATATTCGTCAAACCTTAGTTATGTAAACGTCTGTTAATACCGATATTCGTCAAACCTTAGTTATGTAAACGTCTGTTAAGACCGATATTCGTCAAACCGTAGTTATGTAAACGTCTGTTAAGACCGATATTCGTCAAACCTTAGTTATGTAAACGTCTGTTAAGACCGATATTTGTCAAACCCAAGTTATGCCAACGTCTGTTAAGACCGATATTTGTCAAACCTTAGTTATGTAAACGTCTGTTAAGACCGATATTCGTCAAATCTTAGTTATGTAAACGTCTGTTAAGACCGATATTCGTCAAACCTTAGTTATGTAATCGTCTGTTAATACCGATATTCGTCAAACCTTAGTTATGTAAACGTATGTTAAGACCGATATTCGTCAAACCTTAGTTATGTAAACGACTGTTAAGACCGATATTCGTCAAATCTTAGTTATGTAAACGTCTGTTAAGACCGATATTCGTCAAACCTTAGTTATGTAAACGTCTGTTAATACCGATATTCGTCAAACCTTAGTTATGTAAACGTCTGTTAAGATCGATATTCGTCAAACCTTAGTTATTTAAACGACTGTTAAGACCGATATTCGTCAAACCTTAGTTATGTAAACGTCTGTTAATACCGATATTCGTCAAACCTTAGTTATGTAAACGTCTGTTAAGACCGATATTCGTCAAACCTTAGTTACATAAACGACTGTTAAGACCGATATTCGTCAAACCTTAGTTATGTAAACGACTGTTAAGACCGATATTCGTCAAACCTTAGTTATGTAAACGACTGTTAAGACCGATATTCGTCAAACCTTAGTTATGTAAACGTCTGTTAAGACCGATATTCGTCAAACCTTAGTTATGTAAACGACTGTTAAGACCGATATTCGTCAAACCTTAGTTATGTAAACGACTGTTAAGACCGATATTCGTCAAACCTTAGTTATGTAAACGTCTGTTAAGACCGATATTCGTCAAACCTTAGTTATGTAAACGACTGTTAAGACCGATATTCGTCAAACCTTAGTTATGTAAACGTCTGTTAAGACCGATATTCGTCAAACCTTAGTTATGTAAACGACTGTTAAGACCGATATTCGTCAAACCTTAGTTATGTAAACGACTGTTAAGACCGATATTCGTCAAACCTTAGTTATGTAAACGTCTGTTAAGACCGATATTCGTCAAACCTTAGTTATGTAAACGACTGTTAAGACCGATATTCGTCAAACCTTAGTTATGTAAACGTCTGTTAAGACCGATATTCGTCAAACCTTAGTTATGTAAACGTCTGTTAATACCGTTATTCGTCAAACCTTAGTTATGTAAACGTCTGTTAAGACCGATATTCGTCAAACCTTAGTTATTTAAACGACTGTTAAGACCGATATTCGTCAAACCTTAGTTATGTAAACGTCTGTTAATACCGATATTCGTCAAACCTTAGTTATGTAAACGTCTGTTAAGACCGATATTCGTCAAACCTTAGTTATGTAAACGACTGTTAAGACCGATATTCGTCAAATCTTAGTTATGTAAACGTCTGTTAAGACCGATATTCGTCAAACCTTAGTTATGTAAACGTCTGTTAATACCGATATTCGTCAAACCTTAGTTATGTAAACGTCTGTTAAGATCGATATTCGTCAAACCTTAGTTATTTAAACGACTGTTAAGACCGATATTCGTCAAACCTTAGTTATGTAAACGTCTGTTAATACCGATATTCGTCAAACCTTAGTTATGTAAACGTCTGTTAAGACCGATATTCGTCAAACCGTAGTTATGTAAACGTCTGTTAAGACCGATATTCGTCAAACCTTAGTTATGTAAACGTCTGTTAAGACCGATATTTGTCAAACCCAAGTTATGCCAACGTCTGTTAAGACCGATATTTGTCAAACCTTAGTTATGTAAACGTCTGTTAAGACCGATATTCGTCAAATCTTAGTTATGTAAACGTCTGTTAAGACCGATATTCGTCAAACCTTAGTTATGTAATCGTCTGTTAATACCGATATTCGTCAAACCTTAGTTATGTAAACGATGTTTAGATCGATTACCTTCTTACCTAAGCCAAACCAGTACATATTTGGAACACGAATGATCTAACTAAAAGCAGTTTTTTCAATTCGGTCGGTTGATTGGTTGATTGAGATGTTTAAGAAACGGTTGTTCTGTCATATTACTACAGCCATGTCACAACTAAAAACACAAAACATTCTTTTTTTGCAAATTGAAAATAATCCGCATAGATCTACCGTGAAGCCATGCCTTACTGATGTGTTTCGATGGTTTTATATGTGTATCTTTATAGATTATACGGTATTTGTTAAGAATTGAAGTTGAACAAGATGGTGGTAAAAGTTGTATGCTTAAATTAACGCTTCCACACATACAACACATCTGAAGCATACGACTTAGAAACCGTATTGTTAACGTGAACATGTTACATAAAGGATAGCTTTATTATTATATAAGAGTTAAAAATAGTGTTGCAAAATGTGAAGCGCTCATTGTGAGCAATTTCTCCTTATGACACAATGTTTTCAGATGCAGCTGCTGTAGAGGCTTCAGAAAGCGTGTGTGTGTGTGTGTGTGTGTGTAGGAAAGGGTTAGGGAAAATGTAATATAAATGTTACTTAGTGATACACAGTGTTGGTTGAATTGGGGTAGACTAATCCTCTAAGCTTGTTCAGTCATGCGCAAATATGGTAATGGAAAGTCACTGAAATATAATGTGACTTCATTGAAATGTGAATTAAAGTCATTCAAAATGCGGTAGTGGTGCGTTGTTCACTCACCAATCATAAATGTTGCTTTAACACTTTCCCTCATACGACAATTCTGCAGCAGACGACTTTGAACGTATTTTGTCAAAACATAGAAATTTCCATAATTGAATGGATAACCTATGACAAAAAGTGGAAAACATTGTGGCAAAAGGAGAAATTGCACGTTTTGTGCAATTTCTTCTTTTGTCACTATGTTTTCAAAAAGCCTTCTGCTGCAGAGGTGTCAGAAAACGTCTATATGAGGGAAAGGGTTAAGTGTAAAGTATGTTATTTATAGAAATTTGTCGTTTATTCCTTATTCTGTTTTATTACAGCATGCTTAACTATACCGCATCAGTGATGTAGTAGTGGTGGCAGTGATGTAGTAGTGGTGGCAGTGATACGATGGTGGAGCGACCAATTCGAGGGCGGAAGGTCGTGGGGTCACATCAAACTTTTTTAAACTGGTATAAATGGCTTTCTTTCCTGGCGCTCAGGATTGTGGTGTCAACGTTACGAATGACGCGCTGATGTCAGGATACATGGACCAGTAGAACTGGTAACTTAGCTAGGTAACGTCGTGATACACGGACCGGTAGTACTGGTAACTTAGCTAGGTAACGCCGTGATACATGGACCAGTAGTACTGGTAACTTAGGTAGGTAACGCCGTTATACATGGACCAGTAGTACTGGTAACTTAGCTAGGTAACGTCGTGATACATGGACCAGTAGTACTGGTAACTTAGCTAGGTAACGTCGTGATACATGGACCAGTAGTACTGGTAACTTAGCTAGGTAACGCCGTGATACATGGACCAGTAGTACTGGTAACTTAGCTAGATAACGCCGTGATACATGGACCAGTAGTACTGGTAACTTAGCTAGGTAACGCCGTGATACACGGACCAGTAGTACTGGTAACTTAGGTAGGTAACGCCGTGATACATGGACCAGTAGTACTGGTAACTTAGCTAGGTAACGCCGTGATACATGGACCAGTAGTACTGGTAACTTAGCTAGGTAACGCCGTGATACATGGACCAGTAGTACTGGTAACTTAGCTAGGTAACATCGTGATACATGGACCAGTAGTACTGGTAACTTAGCTAGGTAACACCGTGATACATGGACCAGTAGTACTTGTAACTTAGCTAGGTAACGCCGTGATACATGGACCAGTAGTACTGGTAACTTAGCTAGGTAACGCCGTGATACATGGACCAGTAGTACTGGTAACTTAGCTAGGTAACGTCGTGATACATGGACCAGTAGTACTGGTAACTTAGGTAGGTAACGCCGTGATACATGGACCAGTAGTACTGGTAACTTAGGTAGGTAACGCCGTTATACATGGACCAGTAGTACTGGTAACTAAGCTAGGTAACGCCGTTATACATGGACCAGTAGTACTGGTAACTTAGGTAGGTAACGCCGTGATACATGGACCAGTAGTACTGGTAACTTAGCTAGATAACTTCGTGATACATGGACCAGTAGTACTGGCAACTTAGCTAGGTAACGTCGTGATACATGGACCAGTAGTACTGGTAACTTAGCTAGGTAACGCCGTGATACATGGACCAGTAGTACTGGTAACTTAGCTAGGTAACGCCGTGATACATGGACCAGTAGTACTGGTAACTTAGCTAGGTAACGCCGTTATACATGGACCAGTAGTACTGGTAACTTAGCTAGGTAACGCCGTTATACATGGACCAGTAGTACTGGTAACTTAGGTAGGTAACGCCGTGATACATGGACCAGTAGTACTGGTAACTTAGCTAGATAACTTCGTGATACATGGACCAGTAGTACTGGCAACTTAGCTAGGTAACGTCGTGATACATGGACCAGTAGTACTGGTAACTTAGCTAGGTAACGCCGTGATACATGGACCAGTAGTACTGGTAACTTAGCTAGGTAACGCCGTGATACATGGACCAGTAGTACTGGTAACTTAGCTAGGTAACGCCGTTATACATGGACCAGTAGTACTGGTAACTTAGCTAGGTAACGCCGTTATACATGGACCAGTAGTACTGGTAACTTAGGTAGGTAACGCCGTGATACATGGACCAGTAGTACTGGTAACTTAGCTAGGTAACGTCGTGATACATGGACCAGTAGTACTGGTAACTTAGCTAGGTAACGCCGTGATACATGGACCAGTAGTACTGGTAACTTAGCTAGATAACGTCGCGATACATGGACCAGTAGTACTGGCAACTTAGCTAGGTAACGTCGCGATACATGGACCAGTAGTACTGGTAACTTAGCTAGGTAACGTCGTGATACATGGACCAGTAGTACTGGTAACTTAGGTAGGTAACGCCGTGATTCATGGACCAGTAGTACTGGTAACTTAGCTAGGTAACGCCGTTATACATGGACCAGTAGTACTGGTAACTTAGCTAGGTAACGCCGTTATACATGGACCAGTAGTACTGGTAACTTAGGTAGGTAACGTCGTGATACATGGACCAGTAGTACTGGTAACTTAGCTAGGTAACGCCGTGATACATGTACCAGTAGTACTGGTAACTTAGCTAGGTAACGCCGTGATACATGGACCAGTAGTACTGGTATCTTAGATAGGTAACGTCGTGATACATGGACCAGTAGTACTGGTAAATTATCTAGGTAACGCCGTGATACATGGACCAGTAGTACTGGTAACTTAGCTAGGTAACGCCGTAATATAACTGAAAAATAGTTGCAAGGGACGTAAAACATTATACAACCAAGCAAACAAAGCGTGTGAATGTGATAGATACATAAAGCAATTTCCAAAGCCATTTCCTATTTGGCATGTTCTGATCTATTTTATGTCAAGATAATAGACAAGGCCGGTATTTATCGACGAACCGATGCTTTTGAGTATGCATAGAGGGCATGGCGTGAAACGGTTGTAACTAAAATTGGTATTTTTTACCAAGGTTAATCACCTCGACATAAAGTATTTATAAAGGTAAAATCATTTTTCTTCGTAAACAATGGAAATTTATGTGCCATTGCTCATTCTGAGCAATGGCACCTAAATTTGCATTGTTTACAAAGGGGTCAAAATTGCCCCTAAACCAGGGCTTTCAAAATAGATTTTAAGTTACAACCGTTTCACGCCAAGCCTTCGACATGAACCCGTCCATGAGAGAAGGTAAAAGTTGAAATATATGAACATGGCAGTTTCAGATCAGCCTTGTCAACCGCTTAGTCTGTTCAGAATCTACACATTTTACAAGTTGAGAGGTAAGTCTAACAGGCTTTTTGTAAAGAAACATGTGGACAGTGTAGAGCTTGTTCAGACTGTCTGGATACACAGGCTGATCTAAGTATACCCTGTTAACATCAGCCAACGTGTACACGTTTAAATGGACGGCCACATATACTTGTATCAGGAAAACCTATACTATATCCGTCAAAGGAAGGACAATAGTTAGTTATTGGTGTTGTCTGTTTGTATAGATAACACAGCGTGAAATGTAATAGTAAAACATTAATGTCGGTATCTTTTTGTTTTATCATTTTCGGGGGAAATCACGGCTAGAGATTTAAATCTCAGGGGAGTGTTCGACTTGACCTAACACACCCAGCACGGCGGCCAGTTCTAGTTAAAAGCCGTTGTTTGATTGGTGGATAAGGTTACCACTCGCCTAGTGCTTAATATGTAAGAAATACACTCTAGACGTCTCCTTTAATGACCTCATACCCGATATAGGTGGTTTGAAGGAGTATTGGTACTGTTTTACAACACTGTGAATAATATTTCAGTTATATCAAGTTGTTTTCTGGATCATATACAAGTACTACTGGTCCATTTATCCTGACACCAGTATGTCAGTAGTAATGATAATCCTACAACACTGAACTCCAAGGAGGAAAAGCCATTACTACCATTATTTAATTATTCGATATGACCCGGCCGGGGACCGAACCCACGACCTCCCACACCAGAGCGCACGCTCTACGATTACACCACCGAGGCGGTTTTTGACAGTGGGAAACAACACTTCGCATTTTCTAGTTGTCTTCATCTCTTTAAAGCAACCATATATTGTGGACTGACTTAGGTAAATGAATTAAACCCATTTAAAATAGTAAGGGACACCGGGCTCTTGTTTGAACGACTCTAGGTATGAATTATGTCATACTAATCGTCATCATAAGCATTTTGAAAATCATACAAATTCGTTTATTCTGCCCCTTCTTCTCCAATGTTTAGAATAAAAAGTATTATTATGTATTTATAGCTTGAGGCCAGTTTATCAGTGTAATCTTACTCATTATAACATAAAACAGTATGGATACAATAGTTTCCCCTTTTACCATGTTAAAGTTTTAGAAATGTATCTATAAAATATCATATTTTTTGTTGAAATATGGTGACCATTGCATTTCAACCAAATAAATGTGTAATCATAAGTGTTATTATATTAAATATTTGCTTCTGTATGCCATTATATTTCGTTTCGTTTTCCTCTCGTATCTTCCTTGCGTAAAGACAATAGACGCATGCATGAGCATAGGTGCTACCACTTGGTTGGCATATTGCAGACACAGTATTATGTGTGATATGTGACAGTTATGTAATGTCATATTTAGTAATAGATTGTGGCATGAAGCCTTTGCTTCATGATTGTCCTATGTCATCATATCCTATCATGTTTGTCATTTAATAATAAAGGTCGCAGGGACTGAAAACAACTGACTCATTAAGTTAAGTCATCAGGTTAGATTGATGTCTTCAATGCATTATTTATTTATTTATTTATTGGGGTTTTACGTCGCTTTCAACATTATTTCAGTTATATCACGGCGACAGTTCACTTATTCATGATCGCTGGGTAAACAAACCAGTACTAGGCTAGAAAATGTGCCTTGCCCAAGGGCACTCCACCATGACCGTAGTGCCGCGACACCCGGTTTCGAAATCCCCGACGCTAACCACTCGACCACAGCGGATTCCTCGTCGATGCTTAACTAGCTTAACACTTTTTCTAAACTCTTCGTCACGCTTTTAACCTTATCTCTTCACTTAGATTTGACATAGGCAGCCATCCAAGGGAGAGTCGAAATTTGGCTGCTGATGATAGGTGGCTACTTGATACAAGTCAAATAAAGAAGAAAATCTTGGGTCTGTTAATCTTTAAGTGGCTGCTTAAGACAAGATGGCTACTTAATAAAGGTGACTGCTAACACAAGTTTGGTTGCATATACTTTTACTTTCAACTCTGTATGTCCTTCTCGCGCACCCACTGACATGATATTCAACATGTTGACTGTGGCCGACATAAGGAGGAAGAAGAAAACCTCATAATCATCATGTTAGTTAACCCTGTTCCGCCTATAAGACGCTTCCTGGCGCCTCTGCAGCAGACGGCTTTTTGAAAACATAGTGACAAAATAAGAAATTGCTCGTTTTCCTTTTGCCACAATGTTTTCAACTTTTAGTCATAGGTTATCCATTTGATTATAGAGATTTTCTATTTTTTGACAAAATATTTTCAAAGTCGTCTCCTTCAGCATTGTCGTATGAGGGAACGGGTTATTGTTCGTGAATTAAATTTTGTTATTCAAATGTTGTATGTCTGTATGTCTGCATTGACAATGCCAAACTACCATTGTTGAATTATTTAATGTTATTGCTTAAATTTCAGATATTTATGTCTCTAAGCGAACTTATGCATTAAATGGATCTATAACAGATACTTATTTATTTTACCGTGAACACTGGACTGGGTCAAAGATGTCTATTCACTATCGCAGAATCGACATACATTTAGTGACATTTGGCGTAATTGGTTTGTAAAAATGTATCGTTCGAGAATTAGTATTTCATACGAATATGTTGGAGACCCACAACATCGATCAATCAATGAAAATTAAAGTCAGTTAGCGAACCTCACAGAGATGGGAAAATATGGACATTTCTGTATAGGAGTAAAAGGATGCGAATTCTAACTTTATACGATCACGTGTAATTAGCTCTATTGTAGCGCGATTGGATTCACCCCCAATTAATCTTAATGTGATGCAACAAGACCCCAATTCGCATGACGCGGTACTTTATCCAATCAGACAATCCTTCCCTGTCTGCTGCAGACGACATTTGCATCTAAGCAGCAGGCAACTGTTGACCATTTGTGTGCAAGGATTGTTTGAAAAAGAAATATTGCTCAAAAGAAACAAAATATCATTTTCTCTCAATATCTTCATATTTTCGGTAAAGTGAAGTTGGTGTCTAGTGTCTAGTATCTAGTATCGTTTAGCATAAACGATACTGGAGACCAGAATCTAGTATCGTTTAGCATAAACGATACTGGCAACCAGACACTAGTGTCGTTTAAGGAACTAGATATATAATTTTCAATTTCAGACTCCAGTGTCGTTTAACATTAAAAGACACTGGCAACCAGACACTAGTATCGTTTAAGGAACTGGATATATTGATAACTCGAACATATCGATATCTCGAACATATCGATATCTCGAACATATCGATATCTCGAACATACCGATAACTCAAACACATCGATATCTCGAATACATTGATAAAACGAATGTTTTTAACTTGAACATATTGAGAACTCGAATATATCGATATCTCGAACCTTTCGATATCTCGAACTTTTCGAGATCTCGAACTTGTCGATATCTCGAACTTTTCGATATCTCGAACCTTTCGATATCTCGATTATTTTTCGATATCTCTAACTTTTTATATCTCGAACTTTTCGATATCGATATTGTCGAGATATCGAAAAAAATGGAGATATCGAAAAGTTCGAGATATCGTTGGAGATATCGAAAAGTACTGGATATATTGATAACTCGAACATATCGATATCTCGAACATACCGATAACTCAAACACATCGATATCTGGAATACATTGATAAAACGAATGTTTTTAACTTGAACATATTGACAACTCGAAGATATCGATATCTCGAACCTTTCGATATCTCGAACTTTTTCGATATCTCGAACTTTTTCGATATCTCGAACTTTTCGATATCTCGAACCTTTCGATATCTCGATTATTTTTCGATATCTCTAACTTTATATATCTCGAACTTTTCGATATCGATATGTTCGAGATATCGAAACAAAATGGAGATATCGAAAAGTTCGAGATATCGAAAAGTTCGAGAAATGGAAATGTTTGAGATATCCAAAGGTTCGAGATATTGATAGGTTCGACATATCGAAAAGTTCGAGATATCGATAGTTGGAAATATTGTTGGAGATATCGAAAAATTCGAGATATCGAAATGTTGAGATATCGAAAAGTTCGAGATATTAGAAAATTCGAGATATCGAAAAGTTCGCGATATCGAAAGGTTAGAGATATCGTATTGTTCCAGATATCGAAAAGTTCGAGATATCAAAAAGTTCGAGATATCGAAAGGTTCGAGATATCGATATGTTCAAGTTGTCAAAATGTTCAAGTTAAAAACATTCGTTTTTCAATGTATTCGAGATATTGATGTGTTCGAGTTATCGGTATGTTCGAGATAGGAACTAGATATATAATTTTCAATTTTCTGACTCCAGTGTCGTTTAACACTAAACGACACTGGCAACCAGACACTAGTGTCGTTTAAGGAACTAGATATATAATTTTCAATTTCAGACTCCAGTGTCGTTTAACACTAAACTACACTGGCAACCAGACACTAGTGTCGTTTAAGGAACTAAGTATATAATTAATCAATTGTCAGACTCCAGTGTCGTTTAACACTAAACGACACTGGCAACCAGACACTAGTGTCGTTTAAGGAACTAGATATATAATTTTCAATTTCAGACTCCAGTGTCGTTTAACACTAAACGACACTGGCAACCAGACACTAGTATCGTTTAAGGAACTAGATATATACTTAATCAATTGTCAGACTCCAGTGTCGTTTAACACTAAACGACACTGGCAACCAGACACTAGTGTCGTTTAAGGAACTAGATATATAATTTTCAATTTCAGACTCCAGTGTCGTTTAACACTAAACGACACTGGCAACCAGACACTAGTATCGTTTAAGGAACTAGATATATACTTAATCAATTGTCAGACTCCAGTGTCGTTTAACACTAAACGACACTGGCAACCAGACACTAGTGTCGTTTAAGGAACTAGATATATAATTTTCAATTTCAGACTCCAGTGTCGTTTAACACTAAACGACACTGGCAACCAGACACTAGTATCGTTTAAGGAACTAGATATATACTTAATCAATTGTCAGACTCCAGTGTCGTTTAACACTAAACGACACTGGCAACCAGACACTAGTATCGTTTAAGGAACTAGCTATATAATTAATCAATTTTCTGACTCCAGTGTCGTTTAACACTAAACGACACTGGCAACCAGACACTAGTGTCGTTTAAGGAACTAGGTATATAATTAATCAATTGTCAGACTCCAGTGTCGTTTAACACTAAACGACACTGGCAGCCAGACACTAGTATCGTTTAAGGAACTAGATATATAATTAATTAATTGTCAGACTCCAGTGTCGTTTAACACTAAACGACACTGGCAACCAGACACTAGTGTCGTTTAAGGAACTAGCTATATAATATTCCATTTCAGACTCCAGTGTCGTTTAACACTAAACGACACTGGCAACCAGACACTAGTATCGTTTAAGGAACTAGATATATAATTAATCAATTGTCAGACTCCAGTGTCGTTTAACACTAAACGACACCGGCAACCAGACACTAGTATCGTTTAAGGAACTGGTTATATCATTTTCATTTCTCAGACTCCAGTGTCGTTTAACACTAAACGACACTGGCAACCAGACACTAGTATCGTTTAAGGAACTATATATAATTAAACAATTTTCAGACTCCAGTGTCGTTTAACACTAAACGACACGGGCAACCAGACACCAGTGTCGTTTAAGGCGGATTTCTACCTGAGTCTGCCGAGTGTATTACGTGGAGCATTCCGCTGCTAGCCGGGGAAATGTGAGCCGGGGCTACATACGCTATACGGTAGGTCCCGCAGTCTACTCGCGCTTACGACGAAGTGCTGAGCCTTGTTTTACGCTATCACTCCGCTGCTAGTAGGGAAATGTGCGCCGGGGCCGCATATGCTATACGGCAGGTCCCGCAGTCTACCCGCGCTTACCTCGAAGTGCTGAGACTTGTTTTACGCGAGAACTCGGCTGCTAGTAGGGGAAATGAGAGCCGGGGCCGCATACGCTATACGGTAGGTCCCGCAGTCTACTCGCGCTTACGACGAAGTGCTGAGCCTTGTTTTACGCTATCACTCCGCTGCTAGTAGGGAAATGTGCGCCGGGCCGCATATGCTATACGGCAGGTCCCGCAGTCTACCCGCGCTTACCTCGAAGTGCTGAGACTTGTTTTACGCGAGAACTCGGCTGCTAGTAGGGGAAATGAGAGCCGGGGCCGCATACGCTATACGGCAGGTCCCGCAGTCTACCCGCGCTGCCGGCGAAGTGCTGGCCTTGTTTCGCGCTAGCACTCCGCTGCTGGTAGGGGAAATGTGAGCCGAGGCCGAATGTGCTATATGGCTGGTCAACAGTCTACCCGTGCTTACGTCGAAGTCTTGAGCCTTGTTTTACGCTAGCACTCCGCTGCTAGTAGGGGACATTTAAGCCGGTGCCGCATTTGCTATACGGCAGGTACCGCAGTCTACCCGCGCTTACGGCGAAGTGCTGAGCCTTGATTTAGGCGAGCACTCGGCTGCTAGTAGGGGAAATGAACATTCAAAAGTTGAATGTCGTGCTGGCACGACATTGGACATTCAAGAAATGAATATCGTGGTGGCACGATATTGAACATTGGACATTGGACATTCAGAAATGAATGTCGTGCTTGCACGACATTGGACATTGGACTTTCAGAAATTGAATGTCGTGGCAGTAGACATTGGTCATTCAAATATGACAGGAGTGAAACAACGGCGTTAAGCCGGATTTCTACCCGAGTCAGCTGCGTGTATTACGGGGAGTACTCGGGCCAACAGGCCCTTGCTACGGGAGTGGAACAAAAAATAAATTCACAATGGAGTGGAACACTTTTTTTTTTTCTCACGGGTGTGGAAGAGCGGCCTTAAGGCGGATTTCTACCCGAGTCTGCCACGTGTATTACGGGGTGCACTTGGGCCTACAGGCCCTTGTCACGGGAATGGAACAAAACAAAAATTCACAATCGATTGGAACACTTTTCTCTTTCTCACGGAAGTGGAACAACGGCGTTGAGGCAGATTTCTACCCGAGTCTTGCGCGCTAAATGACCTTAGCTGTCGATGCGCCATAAAACAATATACATTCATTCATTCATTCTACCCGAGTCTGCTGCGTGTTTTACGGGGAGCACTCCGCTGCTAGTCGGGGAAATGTGAGCATACGCTATAAGGTAGGTACCGCAATCTACCCGCGCTTACGGCGAAGTCATGAGCCTTGTTTTACGTCAGCACTCCGCTGCTAGTAGGAGAAATGTGAGCCATGGCCGCATATGCTATGAGGCAGGTCGCACAGTCTACCCGCGCTGACGGTGAGTGGTATAGCTCGGACAATATTTAGGTTTCAATGTCCAATGTCTAACACTAAACGACACAGGCAACTAGACAATAGTGTCGTTTAAGGCTCTACATATCTAACTTTAATTTCTTCAACATAGTTTTCAGAATCAACTTTCAGACTCCAGTGTCGTTTAAGGCTAAACGACACTGGCAACCAGACACTAGTATCGTCTAAGGAACTGGATATATAATTAATCATCTTTCAGACTCCAGTGTCGTTTAACACTAAACGACACTGGCAACCAGACACTAGTATCGTTTAAGGAACTGGATATATCATTTTCATTTTGCAGACTCCAGTGTCGTTTAACACTAAACGACACTGTCAATTTATTAATAATATATCTAGATCCTTAAACGATACTAGTGTCTGGTTGCCAGTGTCGTTTAGTGTTAAACGACACTGGAATCTGAAAGATTATTAATTATATATCGAGTTCCTTAAACGATACTAGTGTCTGGTTGCCAGTGTCGTTTAGTGTTAAACGACACTGGAATCTGAAAGTTGAAAATTATTTGTTCCGGTTCCTTAAACGATACTAGTGTCTGGTTGCCAGTGTCGTTTAGCGTTAAACGACACTGGAGTCTGAAAATGTATTAATTATATCTAGTTCCTTAAACGATACTAGTGTCTGGTTGTCAGTGTCGTTTAGTGTTAAACGACACTGGAATCTGAAAGTTGATTAATTATATATCGAGTTCCTTAAACGATACTAGTGTCTGGTTGCCAGTGTCGTTTAGTGTTAAACGACACATGATCCTGAAAGTTGATTAATTATATATCTAGATCCTTAAACGATACTAGTGTCTGGTTGCCAGTGTCGTTTAGTGTTAAACGACACATGATCCTGAAAGTTGATTAATTATATATCTAGTTCCTTAAACGATACTAGTGTCTGGTTGCCGGTGTCGTTTAGTGTTAAACGACACTGGAGTCTGAAAAATGAAAATGATATATCCAGTTCCTTAAACGATACTAGTGTCTGGTTGCCAGTGTCGTTTAGTGTTAAACAACACTGGAATCTGAAAATTGATTAAATATATATCTAGATCCTTAAACGACACTAGTGTCTGGTTGCCAGTGTCGTTTAGTGTTAAACGACACTGGAGTCTGACAATTGATTAATTATATACCTAATTCCTTAAACGACACTAGTGTCTGGTTGCCAGTGTCGTTTAGTGTTAAACGACACTGGAGTCTGACAATTGATTGATTATATAGCTAGTTCCTTAAACGACACTAGTGTCTGGTTGCCAGTGTCGTTTAGTGTTAAACGACACTGGAGTCCGACAATTAATTAATTATATATCTAGTACCTTAAACGATACTAGTGTCTGGTTGCCAGTGTCGTTTAATGTTAAACGACACTGGAGTCTGAAATTGAAAATTATATATCTAGTTCCTTAAACGACACTAGTGTCTGGTTGCCAGTGTCGTTTAGTGTTAAACGACACTGGAGTAAGAACATTGATTAATTATATAGCTATTTCCTTAAACGACACTAGTGTCTGGTTGCCAGTGTCGTTTAGTGTTAAACGACACTGGAGTCTGACAATTAATTAATTATATATCTAGTTCCTTAAACGATACTAGTGTCTGGTTGCCAGTGTCGTTTAGTGTTAAACGACACTGGAGTCTGAAATTGAAAATTATATATCTAGTTCCTTAAACGACACTAGTGTCTGGTGGCCAGTGTCGTTTAGTGTTAAACGACACTGGAGTCTGACAATTAATTAATTATATATCTGGTTCCTTAAACGATACTAGTGTCTGGTTGCCAGTGTCGTTTAGTGTTAAACGACACTGGAGTCTGACAATTGATTACTTATATATCTAGTTCCTTAAACGATACTAGTGTCTGGTTGCCAGTGTCGTTTAGTGTTAAACGACACTGGAGTCTGACAATTGATTAATTATATATCTAGTTCCTTAAACGATACTAGTGTCTGGTTGCCAGTGTCGTTTAGTGTTAAACGACACTAGTGTCTGGTGGCCAGTGTCGTTTAGTGTTAAACGACACTGGAGTCTGACAATTGGTTAATTATATATCTGGTTCCTTAAACGACACTAGTGTCTGGTTGCCAGTGTCGTTTAGTGTTAAACGACACTGGAGTCAGAAAATTGATTAATTATATAGCTAGTTCCTTAAACGATACTAGTGTCTGGTTGCCAGTGTCGTTTAATGTTAAACGACACTGGAGTCTGAAATGGAAAATTATATATCTAGTTCCTTAAACGACACTAGTGTCTGGTTGCCAGTGTCGTTTAGTGTTAAACGACACTGGAGTCTGACAATTGATTAAGTATATATCTAGTTCCTTAAACGATACTAGTGTCTGGTTGCCAGTGTCGTTTAGTGTTAAACGACACTGGAGTCTGAAATTGAAAATTATATATCTAGTTCCTTAAACGACACTAGTGTCTGGTTGCCAGTGTCGTTTAGTGTTAAACGACACTGGAGTCTGACAATTGATTAATTATATACTTAGTTCCTTAAACGACACTAGTGTCTGGTTGCCAGTGTCGTTTAGTGTTAAACGACACTGGAGTCTGACAATTGATTGATTATATAGCTAGTTCCTTAAACGACACTAGTGTCTGGTTGCCAGTGTCGTTTAGTGTTAAACGACACTGGAGTCCGACAATTAATTAATTATATATCTAGTACCTTAAACGATACTAGTGTCTGGTTGCCAGTGTCGTTTAATGTTAAACGACACTGGAGTCTGAAATTGAAAATTATATATCTAGTTCCTTAAACGACACTAGTGTCTGGTTGCCAGTGTCGTTTAGTGTTAAACGACACTGGAGTAAGAACATTGATTAATTATATAGCTATTTCCTTAAACGACACTAGTGTCTGGTTGCCAGTGTCGTTTAGTGTTAAACGACACTGGAGTCTGACAATTAATTAATTATATATCTAGTTCCTTAAACGATACTAGTGTCTGGTTGCCAGTGTCGTTTAGTGTTAAACGACACTGGAGTCTGAAATTGAAAATTATATATCTAGTTCCTTAAACGACACTAGTGTCTGGTGGCCAGTGTCGTTTAGTGTTAAACGACACTGGAGTCTGACAATTAATTAATTATATATCTAGTTCCTTAAACGATACTAGTGTCTGGTTGCCAGTGTCGTTTAGTGTTAAACGACACTGGAGTCTGACAATTGATTAATTATATATCTAGTTCCTTAAACGATACTAGTGTCTGGTTGCCAGTGTCGTTTAGTGTTAAACGACACTGGAGTCTGACAATTGATTAATTATATATCTAGTTCCTTAAACGATACTAGTGTCTGGTTGCCAGTGTCGTTTAGTGTTAAACGACACTTGTGTCTGGTGGCCAGTGTCGTTTAGTGTTAAACGACACTGGAGTCTGACAATTGATTAATTATATATCTGGTTCCTTAAACGACACTAGTGTCTGGTTGCCAGTGTCGTTTAGTGTTAAACGACACTGGAGTCAGAAAATTGATTAATTATATAGCTAGTTCCTTAAACGATACTAGTGTCTGGTTGCCAGTGTCGTTTAATGTTAAACGACACTGGAGTCTGAAATGGAAAATTATATATCTAGTTCCTTAAACGACACTAGTGTCTGGTTGCCAGTGTCGTTTAGTGTTAAACGACACTGGAGTCTGACAATTGATTAAGTATATATCTAGTTCCTTAAACGATACTAGTGTCTGGTTGCCAGTGTCGTTTAATGTTAAACGACACTGGAGTCTGAAATTGAAAATTATATATCTAGTTCCTTAAACGACACTAGTGTCTGGTTGCCAGTGTCGTTTAGTGTTAAACGACACTGGAGTCTGACAATTGATTAATTATATACTTAGTTCCTTAAACGACACTAGTGTCTGGTTGCCAGTGTCGTTTAGTGTTAAACGACACTGGAGTCAGAAAATTGAAAATTATATATCTAGTTCCTATCTCGAACATACCGATAACTCGAACATCGATATCTCGAATACATTGAAAAACGAATGTTTTTAACTTGAACATTTTGACAATTTGAACATTACGATATCTCGAACCTTTCGATTACTCGAACTTTTCGATATCTCGAACTTTTCGATATCTCGAACTTTTCGATATCTCTAACATTTCGATATCGCGAACTTTTCGATATCTCGAATTTTTCAATATCTCGAACTTTCCGATATCTCAAAATTTCGATATCTCGAATTTTTCGATATCTCCAATAATATTTCCAACTATTCGATATCTCGAACTTTTCGATATGTCGAACCTATCAATATCTCGAACCTTTGGATATCTCGAACATTTCGATATCTCCATTTTTTTTTCGATATCTCGAACTTTTCGATATCTCGAACATATCGATATCGAAAAGTTCGAGATATATAAAGTTAGAGATATCGAAAAATAATCGAGATATCGAAAGGTTCGAGATATCAAAAAGTTCGAGATATCGAAAAGTTCGAGATATCGAAAAATTCGAGATATCGAAAAAGTTAGAGATATCGAAAGGTTCGAGATATCGATATCTTCGAGTTGTCAATATGTTCAAGTTAAAAACATTCGTTTTATCAATGTATTCGAGATATCGATGTATTTGAGTTATCGGTATGTTCGAGATATCGATATGTTCGAGTTATCAATATATCCAGTTCCTTAAACGATACTAGTGTCTGGTTGCCAATGTCGTTTAATGTTAAACGACACTGGAGTCTGAAATTGAAAATTATATATCTAGTTCCTTAAACGACACTAGTGTCTGGTTGCCAGTATCGTTTATGCTAAACGATACTAGATTCTGGTTGCCAGTATCGTTTATGCTAAACGATACTAGATACTAGACACTAGACACCAACATTTTGAAAGGACTCGAAAGCTATAGCTGTTAATGGTTCTAAATCAACAAGGCATAAACAGAAATGCAATACTCAATAGAACAATATTAATTTATCATCTCAATGCGATAAGTTTCAGATATCGTAAGACGGTTGGTCAAACAAATGGAGCTGGAATCCATGGGGAGTTCTCCGGAACATCTAAAAGCATTGTATTTCGCGTTTGCCGTGAAAATTGATGATACAGACCGGAAGTGTACGGAAAAGTTATTGCCCATTCGGATCACCTTTCAAAAAACCATTCGGCCGTGGTATTTTATTTCCTGTTTTAACATAAATTAAGTGATTAGATGTGGCTGCTAGACATTAGATTTTGGTCGTTTAATTGTAAGAAGCATATTAACCGTTTCCCTCTTACAACTTATCTCTAGCAGACTTCCTTGAAACGTATGGGACGAAAATATCGAAGCTCTCTTTATGTGAAATTGGTATTATCGAAAAGATGTTGAGACACATTGTGGCTAAATGAGAAATAACATATCATGACCAAGTTTTTTCTTTTGCCACGATGTATCCGCGCAGTCTGACCTGGCTCTACAATGTTCGCCATAAGTTATAGTCGGTAGCGACGTGGCCTGTCAATCCGGGTTTTGTGAGTTTTAAACCCCCAACTTGGCCAACATTATTTCCCGACGTTGACAAAAGTCAATGTGACAAGCACCATTTGTCTTCCTCCAATGGGAAACCAGTATGTGTGGCAATGCAGCCAGATGCTTGGAGAGACTGTTGTGTGAGAAGAGAAGGCTGTGGTGACATGGGCAGGACACCC
>JASEVX010000013.1:6175566-6218226 GCA_031761405.1 Serripes groenlandicus
GCATCGACCCGGATCAGCCTAAGCATGCCGTGCAGGCTAACCCGGACAGACACTGTTCGCCTCCTGTATATTTCATGTATTCGTGAATCATTACTGTATACCTCTATCCCGCTGAGACGGAATGTGTCGGTCCGGATTAGACTGCGCGGACTGCGCAGGCTGATCTGGGTCGATACATTACTCAGAGTCCAAAATGTTGGTTTTCTCGTGGCACGGCTCATATCCTGTCAACGTAGACAAGACAAGTCAGTCCAAATTTATTATAAGTATATATTCCATGTTCGTAAAATATCATTATCTAATAATAATCTAGTATGGCGGTATCCCAACAGTAGTGACTTACGTGTATATAAGACAAATGAACAACCTAATGGTATTTACAGAATGGTTTGTCTATCTCGCTGTACCAGACAATCGGATTTCATGTCACCTTAGACCAAGATAATGCTGATTGTATGTCTTAACTTAGTATTTCAGATGCATAATTATGATTATCTTTTGATCAAGAATGGCCGTATCGACAAAGTTGTGACTTTTATAAGAAAATGAAATTTCTCCTTTTGCCACAATGTTTTCAACCTTTTGTCAGTGATATATCTACATATTGAGTGATTGTCTGTGTTGTTTGCTTACATACTTTTAAAGTCGTCTGCTGCAGATATGTTGTATGTGGGAAAGGGGGGAGGGGGGGGGGGGGGGGGCGGGTTAATGCAGTACTTTGATGTTTGTGTGACTAACAGTAACTTGTTGTTGTTTTTTGTTTGTTTGATGTACTGTTGTTATTGTTTATGGTAAAACATACAATTGAAATGAGTTAAGTGCGTGGAACCCATTTCCATCTGCAGACACCTTTTGATGCACCTGCAGCAGACGACTTTGAAAACATTGTCGCCAAACGACAAATTGTTTCCAAGCCTACTAAATAGTCATTTATAAATATATTCAATATCTATTCGATGTGTTCAACTTCGTCGGCTACAGACTTGTTGCATGTGGATACCAGTTTAGGGATAAGACACAAATTTTAACCTCAGAACCTTTGACTGACACAGATGACGACGTTCCTGCACCATAGGCGTACGTGTTCACCATTTTAACCATCATTTCTCAGGAGTTTTGAGATTTATCACCTGTCAATGTATCGAGAAAGAAGCATTACAAGTAAATCAGCTTAATAAGAATAAATCTCTTGATCTCGGATTATTCGTGACATTGTCTCCTTCAGATTGCTTAAACTCGGATTGAATTTCCTTGTTTAACATTTAAATAACTTCTGTTGTCATCAATTCGGATAAAAAGGCCTAAACCATTTGGACACAACGCCGTGTGAAAACCAACCTTCGAGTGAGGCTCCGCGTAGCCTAATCTGAATCTCCCCTGTTCTGCACCTCTAGACACTGAGGTTGTTTGTATGTTTCTTTGGTGATTTACGCCTCCTTTCAGTTATATTAGGCCATTTCCTGGGTAAGTTACCAGTACTACTAGTCCATTGATCCTGACACCAGCCAGTCAGTCGTAATAATAACACCGCAATCCTGAGCGACGGGGAACAAACCTGCCACCTCCTGCACAGAGGCAGACGCTCTACCACTACACCATCGAGGCGGTCACCCCGTCATAATAGCCTCATTGAAATGTCTGGAGTTTAACATTTACTTTATACAGATTCTTTCTGACGCTTCTGCAGCAGACGACTTTTGAAAACAATGTGACAAAAGAAGAAATTGCTCAAAAGGAGTAATAAATGTGTTTGCTGCAAAGTTGTCTACTCTTGTTAATAATTTTAAAAACTGTTAATTATGGGAATTATTCAAATATCTGCGAGGATGTTTTCAACATGTCTGCTGCAGATGTGTCGTACATAACAGCTGTAGGTAATCAACTCTAGACGGCGTTGTAAATATGTGGATTTTTTTTTTTTTTCGTCAACTATCATTTGTGTTCGATAACTATCAACTTATTAAGATAACTATGTTATGCAAGGTGGAATCAAAATAGAACACATTATAATCAACGGGTCGCGATTGTCTTGCTCTGATTTTGACGTAGAAAAGCAGCACCGTTTGACTGTTTTTATTTACCCTTGGCATGCAGAATTAACTATTTGGCTAGCAGTCAAAGTTAGATACAAGTGAATCCGCGTGCGATACCCTAGCTCTTTCCGAAAAGACCTCTTGGTTCTGTTACGTGCCCGGTGTATAGCACCGATACACGCGAGGTTATTTTTCCTGGAAAGGACCAGTACGTGACCACTAGTTGAGTAGGAGACGCTTAAAAGCACCCCTTTCAAGAACCCGGACCGGACCGGGATTTGAACCCCAGACCTCTAGCGGTTGTCATGGTGGGTGGTACTTTTAGAGACGCACGTTTTCTAGCCAAGTTTGTCACTCAGACATTGTGGATAATTGTTTGTCGCCCGTAATATAACTGAACTACTGTTTAAAATGGCGTTAAACACGGATAAAGACAAACCGTCTATTTCTTACTGAATTCCAGATGGTACACATTTTAGCTTTTCTTACCAAATACAACAGCTTGCTAATGGTTAACTATTTAATCGATATTCAACGAATTCATTGTAAAATACAAGTGTAGATGCAATATCAATAATTTGCCAGATGTCGTTTTAAAACATTAAAGTTTACTAAATTCAACGAAAACGGTTGTTGGCGTTTTACTTAATTTATATTTTTGGTTCAAATCTTATACACTAATAAGTGTGAATTAGGTTTTAGATAAATGTGATACAGGTCAGTGATATTTCTCCTCCTTCTTCTTCTTCTTCTTGTTCTTCTTCTTCTTCTCTTATTTTTCTTCTTCTTCTTCTATCTGCGGTCAGTAAAGACTCGGTCAGAGAGAAATAAATATGTTTTCACATGGCAAACTATAAAAATATATCTCATGTCTGAAACATCCAAAACAGATATAAACGGATTTAGTATACTAATTTATGACACAAACTTGTTTAGGACTTAACATTTATACATCTACATCTTTCAGTTTTCCTTAGAGAAAGTCATTACTTTGTGTCTAAATGTATGTTGCTTTAAACATGTGTAGGTTTCTTGCAATACAGTTTATGAATTAGAATATATGTGATCAGTAAAGACTCGGATGAGTCTACGTGTATACAGAGTCTTACACGATCCTTTACCGACCACCTACACGCATTGTATATAGTTTGGATGCATAATCAGACTAAAATGACAAATGTAGCAGAATTAATTGCATCCCATCGTTAAACTGTTAACCCTACGGAAGCGTCCTAGTGCCAAATCATAATGTTCTATACAAAAAAAAACTCCTACGTAGGAGATAAAAAAGCCTAATTAGGACTTTGTAACTCCTACGTAGGACTTTATAACTCATAATTAGGCTTTTTTATCTCCTACGTAGGAGTTATAAAGTCCTACGTAGGAGATAAAAAAGCCTAATTAGGACTTTGTAACTCCTACGTAGGACTTTATAACTCCTAATTAGGCTTTTTTATCTCCTACGTAGGACTTATAAAGTCCTACGTAGGAGATAAAAAAGCCTAATTAGGACTTTGTAACTCCTACGTAGGACTTTATAACTCCTAATTAGGCTTTTTTATCTCCTACGTAGGACTTTATAACTCCTACGTAGGACTTTGTAACTCCTACGTAGGAGATAAAAAAGCCTACGTAGGACTTTGTATCTCCTACGTAGGAGATAAAAAAGCCTACGTAGGACTTTATAACTCCTACGTAGGAGATAAAAAAGCCTAATTAGGACTTTGTAACTCCTACGTAGGACTTTATAACTCCTAATTAGGCTTTTTTATCTCCTACGTAGGACTTTATAACTCCTAATTAGGCTTTTTTATCTCCTACGTAGGACTTTATAACTCCTAATTAGGCTTTTTTATCTCCTACGTAGGACTTTATAACTCCTACGTAGGACTTTGTTACTCCTACGTAGGAGATAAAAAAGCCTAATTAGGAGTTTATAACTCCTACGTAGGACTTTATAACTCCTACGTAGGAGATAAAAAAGCCTACGTAGGACTTTATAACTCCTACGTAGGAGATAAAAAAAGCCTAATTAGGACTTTATAACTCCTACGTAGGAGATAAAAAAGCCTACGTAGGACTTTGTAACTCCTACGTAGGAGATAAAAAAGCATACGTAGGACTTTATAACTCCTACGTAGGAGATAAAAAAGCCTAATTAGGAGTTATAAAGTCCTACGTAGGAGTTACAAAGTCCTAATTAGGCTTTTTTATCTCCTACGTAGGAGTTATTATTTTTACAGAACATTATGAATTGGCACCAGGACGCTTCCAATTAGGACTTTGTAACTCCTACGTAGGACTTTATAACTCCTAATTAGGCTTTTTTATCTCCTACGTAGGAGTTATAAAGTCCTACGTAGGCTTTTTTATCTCCTACGTAGGAGTTATAAAGTCCTACGTAGGCTTTTTTATCTCCTACGTAGGAGTTACAAAGTCCTACGTAGGCTTTTGTATCTCCTACGTAGGAGTTATAAAGTCCTAATTAGGCTTTTTTATCTCCTACTTAGGAGTTATAAAGTCCTACGTAGGCTTTTTTATCTCCTACGTAGGAGTTATAAAGTCCTACGTAGGAGTTATAAACTCCTAATTAGGCCTTTTTATCTCCTACGTAGGAGTTACAAAGTCCTACGTAGGAGTTATAAAGTCCTACGTAGGAGATAAAAAAAGCCTAATTAGGAGTTATAAAGTCCTACGTAGGAGTTACAAAGTCCTAATTAGGCTTTTTTATCTCCTACGTAGGAGTTACAAAGTCCTACGTAGGCTTTTTTATCTCCTACGTAGGAGTTACAAAGTCCTACGTAGGAGTTATAAAGTCCTACGTAGGAGATAAAAAAGCCTAATTAGGAGTTATAAAGTCCTACGTAGGAGTTACAAAGTCCTAATTAGGCTTTTGTATCTCCTACGTAGGACTTTATAAGTCCTACGTAGGAGATAAAAAAGCCTAATTAGGAGTTATAAAGTCCTACGTAGGAGTTACAAAGTCCTAATTAGGCTTTTTTATCTCCTACGTAGGACTTTATAACTCCTACGTAGGAGATAAAAAAGCCTAATTAGGAGTTATAAAGTCCTACGTAGGAGTTACAAAGTCCTAATTAGGCTTTTTTATCTCCTACGTAGGAGTTATTTTTTTTATAGAACATTATGATTTGGCACTAGGACGCTTCCGTATAACCCTGACCTATTATGATTACAATACACCAAATAAATTCCTTCTTTGTTTCCATGTAAATCGACCAGTTTCAGTCCTCAATTGTCACACTTTCTAAGCGTTTCTCATGTAGAACACCATATATCATTGAAAAGAGTTACCTCCTAGCTTTAAAACAATCCAAAGAAAATGTGGGTTCATGCATAATGTAAGAAAGAACTCACACCAGGCGAAAATGATAACCGTAATTTTGGACCAAATAGGCCCGGACAAAACTGGTGTTTAGCATTCTCTACTTTCACTTTCAAACAAGGTCAAAATACTTAAAGTGGTCAAATCAATCATTTCCAGTGCATCCTATACACATTCACAATGTATTTAAACTCAATGTCATATATTCAATACATTCTGGTGATGGTATACACTCATTTCTACGCAAACAAAGGTGTGTTTTTTTAGGGACTACAGTACAGTATTTAGCGTAATTTAGCCTTATGACGCAACTAAAGCAGAACACATATGAAATTATTGATGTCAAAGGAGAAATTGCTCGTGACGTTTTGCTAAGATGTTTTCAAAGTCGTCTGCTGCAGATTTGTTGTAAATGGGAACGGATTAAATGACATCGTTACGTCTGAGGCATAATATGAAGACAACCAAAGGTGCTGGGTCCATACTGTAATTTAATACATAGTGTGGCATGTAGGCCGGCCGAAGACGAATTCCCTAACTTACTGAACGAAAAACCAGAGTATCTATCCAACTTGGTCTGGATGTTACATCACTACACGTATGTAGATGTATCAGTGTATCCGGGCAATTTCCTCGTGTATTTAACACTGTCATAAAATAATGTTCATCATGTTACACGTCGAGGACTTTAGAACTCCTATTTCGCCTGACGCGGCGTTTCTATTTTCTAAACTACCAGACGATGGCGAAGAAAGACAATAATCCAAAACGAATTGAGGCTAAAACAATGACGCCTGGAGTCAAAAGATGGACAAAGGAGGGGAGATGGAATTGGTCCACCCATGTAAATGGTGCCGTTTTGTGCTGTGTGGTGTCCGTGGTTTTGGTCAACTGCTGTGGAAAGAAACTCGAGAACGGTAACGCAAATCTCACTTAAATAAGACATAAGCTTCGCTCGCTCGTATATATATCTGATGACGGCCTCATACAGGTCGTCTCAGACTGACCTTTACGTTAGCTAATCAAATTGTACCCAACAAAATCGATGGGTATAATTATAAACTATAAAACAGTTGATATAAAACATATAAATAAACGAAATTGTAGAGTGTTCCGATTTATATGGCACCAAGCGCTGGTTGTATCGTGCAATATCAGCGGTCGAATAAACGAGCACCTGCTCATGAATATAAAAGTGTAAATGGTTAATTTAAGACAACCGTTTAGGCGGTGTTGTCAGATCATATAGGCCTACAGTGAAGTATTTTGGTTTGGTGTAAATGATATTGATCCTAACACGTGGCCATATTAACATCTGTCTGCACTGTTTAATATGTTTTATGACGTACATACATGTATCTACTTAAATTTAAAATTTTAAGATTTTAAATTTTGTGTGAAATGTTGATTTGTTTGTATATACGTCGCTTTCAACAATAGTTCAGTTTTATCACGGCGCTTCCGGTGTAAAATTCAAATAATGCTGTAATGTTTCTCCTGACAGCAGCGCATATGAGATAATTATTTATCACATAAATACCCTTATTTTCAAGTTGAGAACAAATCACGGAACAACGATATCCAACATGTGTGATAACAAAAACACGTCATACACGCGACTACTGATGACGTCATTTTGACCTTTATCTTTATTATGTTTATTGTTAAGTTGTTAAATTTAACACATTGAAAAATGCAATAATATCACTTAGCATTAAATAATACCTTATTTTGAATAAATAACGAGTCTTAATTGTTTAAAACATTGTTGTTGTTTTTCTTCTTATTCAAAAATGATGAGGACTACTTTTTTATGCGGTGAATCACAAGTTCTTATGAAGAATATGTAATTCGGTCTTTGTTTTGATGTTGTCAATATTTTTCATTAAAACACACTGTTTAGGTGATAAAAAGAATCCATCACTCGTTTTACTTTGGAGAAGATTTCTTAAATTCGTCTCGAAAAAGAGAGTTATTAACCTCGCCAAGAGGCTCGGTTAATAACCGTCTTTTTCTAGACTCATTTAAGAAATCTTGATCTCCAAAGAAAACTCATGATGGATCCTATATATCTCCTTAATCCTGGGGGGGGGGGGGGGGGGGGACAAGGCAGGAAACCACTTATGCCATTTTAAAAGTCCTTGGCACATGTATGACCCGACCCGGTATCGAACCCGGGACTCCCACCCTCGAGGCGAACTCTCTACGAACTACACTACATGTCTGGTTACAAAAACATTTTAAGAAATATCATGTATCATAGTGGGATACATTGCTTAGCTCGAACCTTTTCCTAGAACTAGTCTGTCTTTGGACAACAGTCTATCAGCAGTTATGATGCCCCATACTAGCAATCATGATTGAACATCATCGGTTTATTTTCCATAGACAAAAGTCTACTTTAGTATAAATGAATTATGAGGCTGACAAAACATACACCAAAGTCGTCCGTTACAGAAAAGTAGCTCGTTGGAAAAAGCTCATTGTATCTTTTAGTTTAGTTTAAATGTGTTTATTTTACATCGATTGAGGAACAAGCTTGCAGCTTATATTAATCACGATCGATGTCTGCTTCCTAGATATATAACCAGTACCCGCGCCGTTTGTGTTGAAAATTCCCAAAGGTAGAACACGCACATCTCGGGGTTCGAACCCAGGACAGTTGGTACGAGAGGCCGACGCTCTACCATTGCACCAATGTCTTCCAATATTGTATCTTCTGTAGATGATATATGTGACTATAACACAGACGTGGTGGTTCCAGTCTTATCCAATCCCACTCTCGAAGACGATGGTATGATGAATGAGTTCGATAGAAACATTGCTGAGATGTTTAACGATGTTCACGAATCTATGAAGGGGGTATTGTATATAGCATACGTCGTCAGCTAGCATGTGTTGATAAGGATCTGTCTTTGCATTCATGCAATCAGATCCGAGTGTACAATGTTTGTCATCGGCTGAATTATCAGGAATCTGCGTTAACTGAGTGGCTTAGAACCGGGCGTCCCTAAATACTAGTAAGATTTGGAACCGGAAATCACGTGTTCCAACCCCGCTCGCAGACAAAGCATATTTCCTAGCATAGTAATGTAATGGGTTTTTTACCTTGGGATTAGGATATACCTGTAATAGAACTGGAATAATCTTAAAAGTATTGTAAAATTCGCAATAAAACAAAATAACTGGTTTACCTTTACTCTTTTTAAGACGGTTCACTCTGTATACTATTAGTCCCATTAACTTTAATAATAATTAATAATTTTAAATAATTAATGGCCAAATCTGGATTCGAACTCACGGCCCTTAAATCGATAGGCCTAACCTTTACCGACGGACTTAACCCTTTCCAACATACATACGTTTTCTGACTCCTCTGTAACAAAAGACGTTTAAAAACATATTGGCAAAATGATAAATTGCTCATCATTTTCAACTTTATCCAATGAGTGTTCTTTCACTAATGGAGATATTCTATAGTTTTGCCTAACTGTTTTCAAAGTCGTCTTCCGCAGATTTGTTGTATGTTGGAAAGGGTTAACATAGCTCGAATGTGTCCCCCCTTCATCCTACAGGGATTTACCCGAACAGCAGAAAATAGGTTACGAGAGTTACTGGATATATTCCCTGAAAGTCCCTTCGTCAACTGGCACTACGGCTACCTTCTGTACGAGCGGGCAAAGAAGGAGAGAAATGGTACAGCCCTGAAACAGAAAGCAATCGATGTTATAAAGAAGGTGGTGTCATTACCAGACCTGACGAAAACGATGTTACTGCGCGCAGTGACCTATTTGACATCTATTGGTGAGTGTGTTCTATAATATGGCAAGCCGTTTCTTATTTATTCAATTTAACCCTTCCCCACATAGAACAAATCTACAGCAGTCGACTTTGAACATATTTTGTCAGAAAATGGAAAATCTCTATATATGAATGGATAACCTATGACTAAAAGTGGAAAACATTGTGGCAAAAGGAGAAATTGCTCGTTTTGAGCAATTTCTTCTTTTGTCACTATGTTTTCAAAAGGCCGTCTGCTGCAGAGGCGTCAGAAAGCGTCTATATGAGGGCAAGGGTTAAAGATATATATCTTAGTAAGATAGGGAAATATACATCTGTCTTAGATATATATCTCTCTAATCAAGATATCTTCTAAAAGGCACGACGTCTCTCTTATTAGAGAGATATCTCTATACGTTATAGAGGTGTCTCTCAAATTTAGAGAGATTTCTCTCAAACGAATAAATAGTTAAACGGCTTGCCATTGTCCTGATAATTTTTAAACAAATAAGTTCAGGTTTTGTAAGGATCTCTGTGAGTCGGTTTTGGGGGTAACTCAGGTGTTTTTTTATAATACGCGAACAGTCAGTCGTTATAATGCATGAATGTTTAAGAAATACAGAAAATGCAATCAGTTATAAGGATTGCTTTCCTCAACACCTGTCAACCCGAACAATCGATATTCAGAGATATGTATCAAACCCTACACGGACGATTGTAAATACTAAGGACCATACATCTGTACTATTGGTCTGAACAACATTTTGTTCAATTAATGTGGATGGTGTTTTAGAGCATATAATAATTGTGCATATTTTAATTTGTGCTCAAATATTTGATTGCTCAGTAGCAATTTTGTTCTCGGAAATATCCAATCAGAAGTCATAGTTGGAGCCTATAATTTATTGCTGAGCTACCCAGGGATCATGAATAAGTGAAATAACTGAAACAATGTTTAAATGTTTAAGATGGCGTAAAATCCCAATAAAACATTATATCAGCGGTGCTCTGTGATAACCAACATTACGACATTTTAGACTAGTTTAGATCGAGATCAACCTGCACATCCTTGCAGTGTGGTCGTGCTCTTCTCTGTTCTCCAATTATCAGATCAAATATACGGAATTGTATTAATTACGCGTGTGGTTTTTCTGGAGCACAGCTCATATTTGTCTTTAGGTCAGGTCGCTATTGTTCAGCAAAATATGCATTTTAAAATTGTACAGATGCAGCCACTCAAAGGGAAAGGATTTGGAGTCACGTGATGAGTCTGTATCCAGATGACGTCACCATTAAACGTGAATACCTCTACGTTATATTCGATAAGAAAGAAAACGATAGAGAAATTGCCACTTTACTGAAAGAGGTATTATCCGCTTATTTTGACCGGTTCTTGACCCTTTTGCATCATTTTGACTAACTGGCGAACAATGGTGTAGAGCTATATATACATATTCACAAACGTTGTGCCACTCACACCTGCTGTCAGCTATCAATATATTTTATTATTTACAAAGATAAACGCATTCACATATATAACATTTACAATCATGATATATTGTATATATAGTATGTGCATAGCATTTATACAAATACAATTAAATGTATGAAAACAGTTTAATGTTATCTTGGGACGAATATTTAGAAAATAAAAAAATATATGTTTTTATCAGAACAGAACAGAACAGAACACAACCGTTATTATCTCAAACCATGAACATGGTACATGAATAAAACAATAAACAGTAAACATACACTTGTCACGAGACATAATTGAGTGAGGATATCAATATTACTTGTATGGGATATTTCTAAGTATATTTTAAACAGTTGCACGAGAAAGACCCGGAGGATCCCATCGTGAATGTCTATCTGGGACGTTTTGTCGGACGCCATTTAAAGGAATATGAAATTGCGATAACTCTGATTGAACCGTTTATATCGATGAATGACGAACATATCCAAAATCACGACGTGTATAAAGACCTCGGAGATGCGTATGTGAGGACGGGCGATATTGAAAAGGTTAGTTTAGTTTTTAACATATTTTATTTCAATAAAAGTGGCATAGTGTAAGTATATAATAATTTAGAAAGAAAATGATAAGAAAGAAAGCCTGCAACCTCGCTGATTGCCAGTAACATTGGTAGTGGAAACGTTGTTGATCTAGCAGGTTCGGGAGCCAGCACTGGCATTAGGGTAGGAGATCTCGAGTTTTGTTATAAAGTTCATCAGGAGTGCTCACCAAATGGCTATATAGCCGAGTGCGAGGGTAAACAACCCAAGAGAACCAGCCAAGGAGTGCGTTTAATGCGTACTTGATTATTGAAGAGATGAAAATATAAATGAATTTTATGATATAGTACACATATTAATATGAAGGAATAATAAGAAGATAATGATTGTGATAAGATGATGATAATGATGATAATGATGATGATGATTATGATGATGATGATGATGATGATGTTGATGATGATGAAAAATATCCATATCTCCATAAAAGGTAGCTTAATTTTTGAATAGAGTTCACAACATTGTGGCAAATAGATAAATTGCTCATTATGAGTAATTACTCCTTTTGTCACACTGTTTTCAAAAGTCGTGAACAGCCCTCTGCGACAACCAAACGTTAGGAATAGTTCTCCGGACCGTTCGCCAATTGGTCATAGGAGGTTGCAATAAACTAATGTTAACTCTTTCAGCGCCAAAGGCAATATTCAAGTTTTTGCAATCAATACTGATTCCGGCGAGTCAGCTCGTAACGAGCTGTCTCACCTGAACTCAGCATTGTTTGCCGTTTAGTTATCAAAATAGTCCAGACTTTTATTACAGGAGAAATTTTGAACATGGAAGAGTCTACTTTAAACAATTCGGCGCTGAAAGAGTTAAGCAGTATCCATTTGGTTCCTTACTATGAACGTGCATGACATTCTTTTTCCAACACGCGTTGGTAGTAATGGCTGCCCTCCTTGGCTTTCAGAGTTGCGGGGTTAGCATAACGACTGACTGGAAAAATGGACCGGTAATACTGGTAAAGTTACCCAGGAAACGCCGTGATATAACTAAAACATTGTTTTACGCGGCGTAAAACACCAAACAATCAATTAATCTTTGTAATAATTACGTTAACGTATAGTTGTTTTTAGCAGCGAATTCTTCACTAATAAAACTGATCCGTTTATTCTGATTATTCGAAATAATCTTCTCAGGGATGCGTTTATTATTGTTAGTACCAACACGAAATGCTTGAATGAGTAATAAATGAAACATTGTGGAAAAGGACAACTCAATTAGAATCATATTTGGTTTGTTTTGGCAACGTTTAGTTTCGTTTTGTTTTGTTGGGATTTTACGCATTAGTTCAGCTGTATAACGGTGACAGTTCACTTATTCATGATCCCTGAGTAAACGAACTAGTACTTGGCTAGGAAATATACCTTGCCAAAGGGCACTCCACCCTGACCGCCGCGACTGGGGGTCGAATCCCGGACGATTGTGACCCAAATATCATGAGACATTCCTTATAAACTCGATTGTATTCACAGGCAACAGAGATTTATCAGAAAGGGGCGAGGCTGGGACTTTTCTTGTCTGAACACCAACGATGTAGATACAAACATGAACAACCTCTAACAGCCAAACCGATTTGGACCGTAGAGGAAACACCATATCAACAATACATTGAGGTTTGTACAAGACTCGAACCCATGACTAATCCAAGCATGTTTAATACATTCCCTGATTAACTCTTTACCTCTTTCGCTGTCAAAGACAATCAAATGCTTTTACAAACAATACAGATTCAGATGAGCCAGTTCGTTACGAGCTATCTCATCTGAAATATGCAGTGTTCACAACTTAGACATTAAATTTTAACAAATTTCATGTTGGACGAAAAATGGAGTGGAACAATTTTGCGCATGGTGATTTTTCACGAAATGTCGTCTGCTGCAGAATTGTTGTATGTGGGATGCATCCCTGGCTTGCTTTACATAATAAATATTGAAGTGTAAATGTTTTAAACGGAGCTGAACATACAGATTAAAAGAAATAAACATCCCTCGATCATAAACATAAACAGCACTCGAATACTCGAAGCAATTTTTGAGTCACTTTCGACTTCGAGTTATCACGAGTAAACTATATTCGAGTTAAATAAAAAAAAAAACGTTTTCGAGTAGACAATTTAACGGTGATACAGCTGATTTCCTTTGAAAACGTTGTGGGAAAAGAGTACTTTTTCATTTGGCAACAACGTCTTCAATTCTATCAAATATTATGTCATTAATAAAGATTTACTATAGTTTTGACTAGATGATTTCAAATTCGTTTGCTACATATTTGCTGATGTGGTAAAATTATTATGGAAGCTTCCTAGTGCCACAGTCTGTAATATCCTAATTAGGAGATACTAAGTCCTAATTAGGTGATACTATGTCATAATTAGAAGATACCAACTCCTAAGTAGGAGATACTAAGTCAATTAGGGAATGGCCTTTCCTAAGTTGAGAGAACTTGTGGCCAGACCCTTTTGCCTTTATATAAATATGAAACTATGTACAAATATGTATGTTTGTAAATACTATATGTTATTTTGGTAATAAAATATGTTTAAACTAAACTAAGTCAATCAAGAGGTTATGTGTTTAAACCTCAGCTCAACCAACATTCTTTCCGACGTTTGACAAAAGTCAATGGAATAAGCGTTATTCGACTTCCAACAATTGGCTTACAATCTATTTTATAACGCAGACAGACTGTTGTGTTGGAGTTCTGGAGTGAGAATACCAGAAAACAAATTGGTTCATGTTGGTTCATGTAGGTGAACCGACCAACTTGATTTGAATGACAACTTGTTGAAAACGGCATTAAACCAATCAATTCATTAAGTAAATACCTCATTAGAATATGAATGAATTCATTTCAGATTCTCAGAAATAGCTTTGATGTCATAAAGCTGGAAGGCACACAACATCTTAAAGTAAGGGCCGGTTATCAAGATGATAACAGCGGCCAAATTGATACTGGTGAATGGAAACATTTTAAACTTTACGAAGAAGGTTAGCATTTCATTTATTAAACACTGTTATTTATCACAAGATGACACAATCCAAAACACAAGCATGATTTAACTCGACAAAACCCACATTTGCATTATCAGGCAGGGCGAAGCTCATCGCTATCGCTAGAACCATCATTCGATTTTTCGGCCAAAATGGCCGCAAAAATATTACCCGAATCCTTGCCTGCGCCTCCGGCTCCCGAGTCTGATGCCAGTCTTACAACATCTGCCTAATCACTTGAGCCTTCTCCTTCCCCCTCCTCGAGGCATTTTCTAATATATTTTCATTTTACCAAAACATTCCCTTTTGGCGCCAAATTGGTGTTCGCTAGATTAACCTCCCTTTGCAGCCAGACAGTGTCCCCATAGATTTAATTGTAAACAATCAACCATCGACTATTTTCTCAGTGATGAATAGGGCTGTTGATGAGACAATATCCTGTATTAATGTAGATAATGTAAATATCAATTGACCGAGTACATCAATCGGTGCCCATCTCCTGTTTCTCAATAGGTGTGTACTACATTTAATTTACTATAGAACGCCGGGTACCAGACTTCCTCGGGTAATACTGTCTATGACCGAATTCGGCATAAGTCCCCGAGTCAACACACGTTGTCCCGCGTTGACTCGTGTGACGTTCGTTTTAACAAGAGACAGCTTACTCGGGTTAACCCGATGACACCCTCCCTAAAGAGTTCGGTAATATCGGTTAACTATCCGAAAACTAGTACAGTTCAGTCTGACAACATGGCGAAAGACTTGGTTGACGACAATTGGCAGGGGTGTAGCTCCCTTTAGGCACTGTAGGCACGTGCCTACACATATTTTCTCAAAATGCCCCAAAATGCAGCTGCGGCGATAGACATCTGCGTAATGTATCGACCAGATCAGCCTGCGCTGTCCGCGCAGACTGATCCGGCCGACACATTCCGTCTTATGGGGATAGATGTATAGAGTAGTGATTCCTGAAACAGAAAATCTACGGGAGGCGAAAAGTGTCTGTCCGTGTAGGCCTGTGTGGCATGCTTAGGCTGATCCGGGTCCACAATGTTGATTTTCTCACGAGACGGCCTACACATTGATTATTGCAAAGCTACGCCCCTGATTGGAACCGGTAAATCAAGTTTAAAATACCGCTCGGTGTTTGACAACTACCTGAGTCGACCTGGGTGAAAAAAGTTAACATTGGTAAGGTCACCCTGTACGTATGCTGCAGGTGTACGTGTAGGCGTTTTCGAAATCGTCTGCTGCAGATTTGTTTAATACGGAGAAGGGTTAAGGAGTTACACCAAGGGTTACATCACATGGAGACTGACTGACTAATCAGGCTTATTTATACTTACGAACTTGCATAATATACAAGTGAGCAAGTGAGCACATTCCATCAGTTCGCATGTGTGTATGTGTAATGCCTAACAATTAAACTAGGTGACTTCCTCCTAACTGGCCAAGTTATATAAATAATGAACCATGGGTCATTATTTCACACGTTGGTGCAGTAATAACTCAAATCACTTATATGTTGACATTTGAATTTGTTTTTTAACTTTGTCAATAACAAGAGCGCCGCCGAGCGAACGCCAACGCTCGTCTGTTTTTTCTATATCGGAACAAGGGCATACAGGGCATAACTGAATGATTATTAAGGCCAGAATTATAAAACTTGTTACAGACATGCGTACTGTTTCTAACGTGTGTACTAAGTTTCATTCGAATATGTGTAACTGTTTTTGAGTTATGAGGTAAGGTTTAAGTTTTGTGACGATGACGCAGACGCAGACGACGACGCCAACGGTATCACAATATCCCGACTTGTTCTTCGAAAACAGACGACTTAAAATTGTGTTGTATGTGCTATCATATGTTCTGCTATAGCGAACAAGAAGAGAGAAAACTGTCCCAGAGCCCCTAGAACATGCGCCATAGTTGATGATATACCGGAAGTGACGAATTGCTACGGTTGCCAGGTGATGTTTTCCGCCATGTATCCAGGAACGCATATTTGGCCTCATTGTGGCAGAGATAACACAAGGTTACGAGTTTATTTTGTGATACAAGCACCCGGAGATGCATGCACTATACGTGTTGTAAATGAGAGCAGGTGGGCTCTTCTTCTTCTTAATTTTCTCTGTTAGTCTGTGTGTTTTCTCATTGTTCTCTTCTTCTTCTTGTTCATTCTTCTACTCATACTTCTTAGTATGGATATTCTTCTTCTTCTTCTTCTTCTTCTTCTTCTTCTTCTTCATCATCATCATCATCATCATCATCATCATCATCATCATCATCATCATCATCATCATCATCTTCATCATCATCATCATCTTCTTCTTCTTCTTCTTCTTCTTCTTCTTCTTCTTCTTCTTCTTCTTCTTCTTCTTCTTCTTCTTCTTCTTCTTCTTCTTCTTCTTCTTCTTCTTCTTCTTCTTCTTCTTCTTTTTCTTACTATTCTTCTTCTTCTTCCTCCTCTTCTTCCTTTTCTTCTTCTTCTTCTTCTTCTTCTTCTTCTTCTTCTTCTTCTTCTTCTTCTTCTTCTTCTTCTTCTTCTTCTTCTTCTTCTTCTTCTTCTTACTATTCTTCTTCTTCTTCTTCTTCTTCTTCTTCTTCTTCTTCTTCTTCTTCTTCTTCTTCTTCTTCTTCTTCTTCTTTTTCTTTTTTTTTCTTCTTACTTGTCTACATCAGAGGGGTTATGGTTCGATCAAAGTTTATCTAAAGATGTATGTAGTCCCTTTCACTTACAGAAACAATTCTTTGACACTTGTGAAACAGCCGGTATTTAAATTAAATGTTTGAGGTGAGGGGAAAATGGCAACAATCATTATGTTTTCCCATTATTTTCAGTTTTGACTCCGTAATCATACTCCGAGTTTTACAAGATAAAATATATATATTTCAGAAGGAAGTCAAGCGGTAACTCTTTCTAGAATTATGCCAACTTTTGTGTATTTTGTTTTCTGTTTTTCGTTACAGGACGTTAAAAGAGGGAGACATTTTGATATTTGACGTTTCGCTGGAACATGAAATATGGTACGGTGGACCGGACGTTGGGCTTGTCCTTGTTGTTGATTTCTTACATCCGGAATTAACCAAACTGAAGGACAATGGCAATCAAGAAAAAATGAAATTGGTTAGCGGACATAACGAAAACGTTAAACAGATTTAAAATATATAGGAACATCATAGTATGAAGGGAAAAATTGTATGAAGAATAAACTGACATTATTTTCTACTAATTTCGTTAGCTGGCTTACTTAATGCAATGTGCCCACTTGGAGAAGAACAATTTAAAGGTATTAATTGACTACCTACTAATCAGTGTGTGTTTTTCATGCTTGAGGTGGCTTTCCAGATATATTTTCGGTAAGATGTGTTCACTCGCAATTTATTTTGCGACCTCGTTTATCATACATATTTTGTTGTTGTCGTTTTCATCCGCCAAATGTTTAGGATATAACGATACGAGTATTTGTATGTTCACACTCGATTTTAACAAACGTATTGGTGGTGTAGACTTTAACTGAAATAAATATGTTGAACTCGTTCACTAAAATCCACTATTCCAGGTTGAACATTGGACCACTCCATTATTCAACCAACAGGAAAGTTTATAAAATTTACTGACAAAGTGGCAAACAATGCAGATCTCTGCAGATGCAGCTCGTTACGAGTTGTCTCGCATGAACCTGTATTGTTTGCAAATGCCTTTAATTGCCTTTGGCAACGAAAGGGGTTAAAACAAAACCTAATTGTGTGTCTATACCCACGTGTTAGTCGCATACGATTTTCATGTAAAACACGTTAACATAGCCACACCCATTTTAATGATTCCTAATTTCATCGAACCAATAAGGTTTACCCTATCGGAAATGTCCCACGGTGGATACATTATATGGTCGTTTTACATAGATCTATAAATAGAACTATCCGCCTCGGGTGTGGGAAGTCGTGGGGGTTGATACCCAGCCGGGTTGTACCATATTCCTTAATAATGGTAGTAATGGCTGCCCTCCTTGGTGCTCAGGGTTTCGGGATTAGTATTAGGACTGACTGGCAGGATGAATGTAGTACTTGTAATTTACCAGGGAAACGCCGTGATATAACTAAAAAAGTAATGAAAGCGGCGTAAAACGCCAAACAATCAATCAAATAGTCTTGTTCCAATGTGTACTTAAGTAAAGAGAGTAAGCCTGGCAATAATCCACTATGGCCTCTAGATTGTTCACCTCACATGTTGCTATAGCATGCATATTCAATTTTTAAACAGCGGGCCAATACAGCTTGATGTTTTGAATCAATGAATGGTTCATTTAATATGTTGCTATAGCATGCATATTCAATTACTAAACAGCGGGCCAATACATCTAGATGTTTGAAATCAACTCCAAATCATTTATTTGCCATTTTCAACGAAGCATGTTTTTTGTATTTGAATTTTTGGTTTAGTCAGAGAATAAGAGGGTTATCTTTTCTGTGTGCATAACGTTAGATATGATAGTGACTTTAGAAGGAAGTTGGTTCTGAACAATGTACATGTTATATTGACATTGTTAACCATGTATGTGTCATACTGACACTGTTAACCTTGTATGTGTTATATTGACATTGTTAACCATGTATGTGTGATATTGACACTGTTAACCATGTATGTGTCATACTGACACTGTTAACCTTGTATGTGTTATATTGACACTGTTAACCTTGTATGTGTGATATTGACAATGCTATATATGTACGTGTTATATTGACAATGTTAACCTTGTATGTGTGGCATTGACCCATGTTAACCATGTACGTGTGTTATTGATATTGTTAACAATGTACGGGTGATATTGACAATGTTAACCATGTACGTGTGGTATTGCTAGTGTTAACAATGTATGTGTGGTATTGGTAGTGTTAACAATATATATGTGTTATATTGACAGTGTAAGCAATGTATGTGTGGTATTGATAGTGTTAACAATGTATGTGTGATGATGACAGTTTTAACAATGTATGTGTGATGTTGACAGTTTTAACAACGTATATGCGGTATTTGTAGTGTTAACAATGTATGTGTGATATTTACATTGTTAACAATGTTTGTGTGGTATTGGTAGTGTTAACAATGTATATGTTGTATTAGTTGTGTTAACAGTGTGCGTGTGGTATTGGTAGTGTTAACCATGTACGTGTGATATTGGTTGTGTTAACACTGTATGCGTGGTATTGGTAGTGTTAACAATATGTATATGGTATTGGTAGTGTTAACGATGTACGTGTGGTATTGGTAGTGTTAACAATGTATGTGTGGTATTGACAGTGTTAACAATGTACTGTGGTATTGGAGTGTTAACAAGGTATGTGTGGTATTTGTAGTGTTAACAATGTATGTGTGATATTTACATTGTTAACATGTATGTGTGGTATCGGTAGAGTTAACAAAGTACGTGTGATATTGACAGTGTTAGCAATGTATGTGTGGTATTGACAATGTTAACCGTGTATGTGTGATATATTGACTACAAAAACATTGAGAATTGGTTGAGCTGGGTCGTAGATCGTAGCTAAACCACTTAAAAACATTGCGAATTGGTTGTGCTGGGTCGTAGATCGTAGCTCAACCACTATAAAAACATTGAGAATTGGTTGTGCTGGGTCGTAGATCGTAGCTCAACCACTAGAAAAACATTCTGAATTGGTTGAGCTGGGTCGTAGATCGTAGCTCAACCACTTTAAAAACATTGCGAATTGGTTGTGCTGGGTCGTAGATCGTAGCTCAACCACTAGAAAAATATTCTGAATAGGCTGACCTGGGTCGTAGATCGTAGCTCAACCACTAGAAAAACATTCTGAATTGGCTGACCTGGGTCGTAGATCGTAGCTCAACCACTTTAAAAACATTTTGAATTGGCTGACCTGGGTCGTAGATCGTAGCTCAACCACTTTAAAAACATTGCGAATTGGTTGTGCTGGGTCGTAGATCGTAGCTCAACCACTTTAAAAACATTGCGAATTGGTTGTGCTGTGTCGTAGGTCGTAGCTCAACCTCTACAAAAACATTGAGAATTGGTTGTGCTGGGTCGTAGATCGTAGCTCAACCACTACAAAAACATTGAGAATTGGTTGAGCTGGGTCGCAGATCGTAGCTCAACCACTTAAAAACATTGCGAATTGGTTGTGCTGGGTCGTAGATCGTAGCTCAACCACTATAAAAACATTGCGAATTGGTTGTGCTGGGTCGTAGATCGTAGCTCAACCACTAAAAAAACATTGAGAATTGGTTGAGCTGGGTCGTAGATCGTAGCTCAACCACTTAAAAACATTGCGAATTGGTTGTGCTTGGTTGTAAATCGTAGCTCAACCACTAGAAAAACATTCTGAATTGGCTGACCTGGGTCGTAGATCGTAGCTCAACCACTTTAAAAACATTTTGAATTGGCTGACCTGGGTCGTAGATCGTAGCTCAACCACTTTAAAAACATTGCGAATTGGTTGTGCTGGGTCGTAGATCGTAGCTCAACCACTACAAAAACATTGCGAATTGGTTGAGCTGGGTCGTAGATCGTAGCTCAACCACTTAAAAACATTGCGAATTGGTTGTGCTGGGTCGTAGATCGTAGCTCAACCACTAGAAAAACATTCTGAATTGGCTGACCTGGGTCGTAGATCGTAGCTCAACCACTTTAAAAACATTGCGAATTGGTTGTGCTGGGTCGTAGATCGTAGCTCAACCACTAGAAAAACATTGAGAATTGGTTGAGCTGGGTCGTAGATCGTAGCTCAACCACTTAAAAACATTGCGAATTGGTTGTGCTGGGTCGTAGATCGTAGCTCAACCACTATAAAAACATTGCGAATTGGTTGTGCCGGGTCGTAGATCGTAGCTCAACCACTACAAAAACATTGAGAATTGGTTGACCTGGGTCGTAGATCGTAGCTCAACCACTTAAAAACATTGCGAATTGGTTGTGCTGGGTCGTAGATCGTAGCTCAACCAGTATAAAAACATTGCGAATTGGTTGTGCTGGGTCGTAGATCGTAGCTCAACCACAACAAAAACATTGAGAATTGGTTTACCTGGGTCGTAGATCGTAGCTCAACCACTTAAAAACATTGCGAATTGGTTGTGCTGGGTCGTATATCGTAGCTCAACCACTAGAAAAACATTCTGAATTGGCTGACCTGGGTCGTAGATCGTAGCCCAACCACTTTAAAAACATTTTCAATTGGCTGACCTGGGTCGTAGATCGTAGCTCAACCACTTTAAAAACATTGCGAATTGGTTGTGCTGGGTCGTAGATCGTAGCTCAACCACTACAAAAACATTGAGAATTGGTTGAGCTGGGTCGTAGATCGTAGCTCAACCACTTAAAAACATTGCGAATTGGTTGTGCTGGGTCGTAGATCGTAGCTCAACCACTATAAAAAACATTGCGAATTGGTTGTGCTGGGTCGTAGATCGTAGCTCAACCACTACAAAAACATTGAGAATCGGTTGACCTGGGTCGTAGATCGTAGCTCAACCACTTAAAAACATTGCGAATGGTTGTGCTGGGTCGTAGATCGTAGCTCAACCACTTTAAAAACATTGCGAATTGGTTGTGCTGGGTCGAAGATCAACCACTAGAAAAATATTCTGAATTGGCTGATCTGGGTCGTAGATCGTAGCTCAACCACTAGAAAAACATTCTGAATTGGCTGACCTGGGTCGTAGATCGTAGCTCAACCACTTTAAAAACATTTTGAATTGGCTGATCTGGGTCGTAGATCGTAGCTCAACCACTTTAAAAACATTGCGAATTGGTTGTGCTGGGTCGTAGATCGTAGCTCAACCACTTGAAAAACATTCTGAATTGACTGACCGGGGTCGTAGATCGTAGCTCAACCACTTTAAAAACATTGCGAATTAGTTGTGCTGGGTCGTAGATCGTAGCTCAACCACTACAAAAACATTGAGAATTGGTTGAGCTGGGTCGTAGATCGTAGCTCAACCACTTAAAAACATTGCGAATTGGTTGTGCTGGGTCGTAGATCGTCGCTCAACCACTAGAAAAACATTCTGAATTGGTTGAGCTGGGTCGTAGATCGTAGCTCAACCACTTTAAAAACATTGCGAATTGGTTGTGCTGGTTCGTAGATCGTAGCTCAACCACTAGAAAAACATTCTGAATTGGCTGACCTGGGTCGTAGATCGTAGCTCAACCACTTTAAAAACATTTTGAATTGGCTGACCTGGGTCGTAGATCGTAGCTCAACCACTTTAAAAACATTGCGAATTGGTTGTGCTGGGTCGTAGATCGTAGCTCAACCACTTGAAAAACATTCTGAATTGGCTGACCGGGGTCGTAGATCGTAGCTCAACCACTAGAAAAACATTGATAAGTGGCTGACCTGGGTCGTAGATCGTAGCTCAACCACTATAAGAACATTGCGAATTGGTTGTGCTGGGTCGTAGATCGTAGCTCAACCACTACAAAAACATTGAGAATCGGTTGACCTGGGTCGTAGATCGTAGCTCAACCACTTAAAAACATTGCGAATTGGTTGTGCTGGGTCGTAGATCGTAGCTCAACCACTTTAAAAACATTGCGAATTGGTTGTGCTGGGTCTTAGATCGTAGCTCAACCACTAGAAAAATATTCTGAATTGGCTGACCTGGGTCGTAGATCGTAGCTCAACCACTAGAAAAACATTCTGAATTGGCTTATCTGGGTCGTAGATCGTATCTCAACCACTTTAAAAACATTTTGAATTGGCTGACCTGGGTCGTAGATCGTAGCACAACCACTGTAAAAACATTGCGAATTGGTTGTGCTGGGTCGTAGATCGTAGCTCAACCACTTTAAAAACATTGCGAATTGGTTGTGCTGTGTCGTAGGTCGTAGCTCAACCACTACAAAAACATTGAGAATTGGTTGAGCTGGGTCGTAGATCGTAGCTCAACCACTTAAAAACATTGCGAATTGGTTGTGCTGGGTCGTAGATCGTAGCTCAACCACTACAAAAACATTCTGAATTGGTTGAGCTGGGTCGTAGATCGTAGCTCAACCACTTTAAAAACATTGCGAATTGGTTGTGCTGGGTCGTAGATCGTAGCTCAACCACTAGAAAAATATTCTGAATAGGCTGACCTGGGTCGTAGATCGTAGCTCAACCACTAGAAAAACATTCTGAATTGGCTGACCTGGGTCGTAGATCGTAGCTCAACCACTTTAAAAACATTTTGAATTGGCTGACCTGGGTCGTAGATCGTAGCTCAACCACTTTAAAAACATTTTGAATTGGCTGACCTGGCTCGTAGATCGTAGTTCAACCACTTTAAAAACATTGCGAATTGGTTGTGCTGGGTCGTAGATCATAGCTCAACCACTACAAAAACATTGAGAATTGGTTGAGCTGGGTCGTAGATCGTAGCTCAACCACTTAAAAACATTGCGAATTGGTTGTGCTGGGTCGTAGATCGTAGCTCAACCACTAGAAAAATATTCTGAATTGGTTGAGCTGGGTCGTAGATCGTAGCTCAACCACTTTAAAAACATTGCGAATAGGTTGTGCTGGGTCGTAGATCGTAGCTCAACCACTAGAAAAACATTCTGAATTGGCTGGCCTGGGTCGTAGATCGTAGCTCAACCACTTTAAAAACATTGCGAATTGGTAGTGCTGGGTCGTAGATCGTAGCTCAACCACTAGAAAAACATTCTGAATTGGCTGACCTGGGTCGTAGATCGTAGCTCAACCACTTTAAAAACATTTTGAATTGGCTGACCTGGGTCATAAATCGTAGCTCAACCACTTTAAAAACATTGCGAATTGGTTGTGCTGGGTCGTAGATCGTAGCTCAACCACTACAAAAACATTGAGAATTGGTTGAGCTGGGTCGTAGATCGTAGCTCAACCACTTAAAAACATTGCGAATTGGTTGTGCTTGGTCGTAGATCGTAGCTCAACCACTTGAAAAACATTCTGAATTGGCTGACCGGGGTCGTAGATCGTAGCTCAACCACTTTAAAAACATTGCGAATTGGTTGTGCTGGGTCGTAGATCGTAGCTCAACCACTACAAAAACATTGAGAATTGGTTGAGCTGGGTCGTAGATCGTAGCTCAACAACTTAAAAACATTGCGAATTGGTTGTGCTGGGTCGTAGATCGTAGCTCAACCACTAGAAAAACATTCTGAATTGGTTGAGCTGGGTCGTAGATCGTAGCTCAACCACTTTAAAAACATTGCGAATTGGTTGTGCTGGGTCGTACATCGTAGCTCAACCACTAGAAAAATATTCTGAATTGGCTGACCTGGGTCGTAGATCGTAGCTCAACCAATAGAAAAACATTCTGAATTGGCTGACCTGGGTCGTAGATCGTAGCTCAACCACTTTAAAAACATTTTGAATTGGCTGACCTGGGTCGTAGATCGTAGCTCAACCACTTTAAAAACATTGCGAATTGGTTGTGCTGGGTCGTAGATCGTAGCTCAACCACTAGAAAAACATTCTGAATTGGTTGAGCTGGGTCGTAGATCGTAGCTCAACCACTTTAAAAACATTGCGAATTGGTTGTGCTGGGTCGTACATCGTAGCTCAACCACTAGAAAAATATTCTGAATTGGCTGACCTGGGTCGTAGATCGTAGCTCAACCACTAGAAAAACATTCTGAATTGGTTGACCTGGGTCGTAGATCGTAGCTCAACCACTTTAAAAACATTTTGAATTGGCTGACCTGGGTCGTAGATCGTAGCTCAACCACTTTAAAAACATTGCGAATTGGTTGTGCTGGGTCGTAGATCGTAGCTCAACCACTTGAAAAACATTCTGAATTGGCTGACCGGGGTCGTAGATCGTAGCTCAACCACTAGAAAAACATTGATAAGTGGCTGACCTGGGTCGTAGATCGTAGCTCAACCACTTCAAAATCATTGCGAATTGGTTTAGCTTGGTCGTAGATCGTAGCTCAATCACTAGAAAAACTTTGCGAATTGGTTGAGCTGGGTCGTAGATCGTAGCTCAACCACTTTAAAAACATTCTGAATTGGCTGACCTGGGTCATAGATCGTAGCTCAACCAATGAAAAAACATTGCGAATTGGTTGATCTGGATCGTAGGTCGTAGCTCAACCACTTTAAAATCATTGCGAATTGGTTGATCTGGGTCTGTACCATACCATGTCAATTTAAATATATACCTCGTATACACGAAAATGTACTGCGTATGATACAATACAACATACTAATACAGTAAAGGCGTTCCATTTGTGTCCATTTCTTCGCATTTCTCTATACTATAATTTCCAAGTTTGGCGGAGTTAACGGTTGTGTTTTGTTTACCAAAAACTATAAATTTACACTATGCTGTATTAAAGCAGCATCTCCAAGTGTTTGCGTAAGTACATACAATTGGTAGCTGATTTTCAAGTGCATTAAGATTTGGACAAAGAAGAACTAAATCGTCTGCTAGTGTTGTGTTGCCACACTTGATAGTTCCAACAGTTAAACTGTGAATAGTTTCTAGTTGATTTAAGACTTCTTTTATGAAGAGGAGGTAACTCCAGCTCGACATTATTCCTCCCTGTCGATCGCCTTTTCAGTTATATCAACGCTAAACATAGAACCGAAAATTACTGATTGAATAGGAAATATCGCAATCTACATTATATGTAGCGCAATTCTACTGTAATGATTTAAAAGATACCTAAATGGGAGCACTGAACCCTTTTCCTCATATGTACGTTTTTTTTAAAGGTGTCTGCTGCAGATTTGTTGTGTGTTGGAAAGGGTTAAGCGAACTTTTTGAACACTCCTCGCATCACGGCCTTTCATTGGCAAGTTACCGTTTATGGTCCATTTATCATGACACAGCTAGTAATGACACCGCAACCCTGAGAGCAAATAAGGTCAGCTTTTGTTGTGTGTGTGTGTGTGTGTGTGTGTGTGTGTGTGTGTGTGTGTGTGTGTGTGTGCGAGTGAGTGTGTGTGATTGTATGTGCGTGTGTGCGTGTGTGCGTGCGTGCGTAAGTGCGTAAGTGCGTAAGTGCGTAAGTGCGTAAGTGCGTAAGTGCGTAAGTGCGTTTCTTTCAATAATGGTGATACTATGACAGATAATTATCAGCACCAAAACTCTTGTTTCATCAGAAAATCAAAGTACAAACAGTTAAAACTGAAGTTCAATTAAATAGATCCATGAGTAAATGAAATAAAAATTAAAAAACTATGATCATGTTTATTTCTCGTAATAGTTTTTTCAGTTGGGAAAATACATTATTGTTAAATCTTTTGACGTAATAATTTCGAATTAGCAGTTTTCGGTTCAACTATTCAAGTCAGTTGTGCATTCAATTGTTATCCCTTTTGTTAAGCCTGAATGATGCATAACATGACCGGCCCCAAAAATGTAATCGCAAGCCTTCCATGTTTTACATACCTCAGCTTTATCGTAGAACGTCATAGAACATAATGTTTTAATGCGTATAAAACATATTACACACGCAAACACAGAACAGAACATGTCAGGATGTCCTACGCACCCGGACATTCCCACTGACACGTAATGCAGAGTATACGCATGCTTATAAAACATATATACATACAATACACACGCAAACACAGAACAAAACATGTCAGTAAGGATGTCCTTCGTAGTTGACACGGACAGTCCTACTGACACGTAATGCAGAGTATACGCATGCATATAACACATATATACATACCATACACACGCAAACACAGAACAAAACATGTCAGTAAGGATGTCCTTCGTAGTTGACACGGACAGTCCTACTGACACGTAATGCAAAGTATACGCATGCATATAACACATATATACATACCATACATACGCAAACACAGAACAAAACATGTCAGTAAGGATGTCCTTCGTAGTTGACCCGGACATTCCCACTGACATGTAATGCATAGTATACGCATGCATATAAAACATATAAACATACCTTACACACGCAAACACAGAACAATACATGTCAGTGAGGACGTTCTTCGTAGTTGACACGGACATTCCCACTGACACGTAATGCAGAGTATACGCATGCATATAAAACATATAAACATACCTTACACACGCAAACACAGAACAAAACATGTCAGTAAGGATGTCCTTTGTAGTTGACACGGACATTCCCACTGACACGTAATGCAGAGTATAGGCATGCATATAACACATATATACATACCATACACACGCAAACACAGAACAAAACATGTCAGTAAGGATGTCCTTCGTAGTTGACCCGGACATTCCCACTGACATGTAATGCAGAGTATACGCATGCATATAAAACATATAAACATACCTTACACACGCAAACACAGAACATTACATATCAGTGAGGACGTTCTTCGTAGTTGACACGGACATTCCCACTGACACGTAATGCAGAGTATACGCATGCATATACAACATATAAACATACCTTACACACGCAAACACAGAACAAAACATGTCAGTAAGGATGTCCTTTGTAGTTGACACGGACATTCCCACTGACACGTAATGCAGAGTATAGGCATGCATATAACACATATATACATACCATACACACGCAAACACAGAACAAAACATGTCAGTAAGGATGTCCTTCGTAGTTGACCCGGACATTCCCACTAACATGTAATGCAGAGTATACGCATGCATATAAAACATATAAACATACCTTACACACGCAAACACAGAACAATACATATCAGTGAGGACGTTCTTCGTAGTTGACACGGACATTCCCACTGACACGTAATGCAGAGTATACGCATGCATATAAAACATATAAACATACCTTACACACGCAAACACAGAACAAAACATGTCAGTAAGGATGTCCTTCGTAGTTGACACAGACATTCCCACTGACATGTAATGCATAGTATACGCATGCATATAACACATATATACATACCATACACACGCAAACACAGAACAAAACATGTCAGTAAGGATGTCCTTCGTAGTTGACACGGACAGTCCTACTGACACGTAATGCAGAGTATAGGCATGCATATAACACATATATACATACCATACACACGCAAACACAGAACAAAACATGTCAGTAAGGATGTCCTTCGTAGTTGACCCGGACATTCCCACTGACACGTAATGCAGAGTATACGCATGTATATAAAACATATAAACATACCTTACACACGCAAACACAGAACAAAACATGTCAGTAAGGATGTTCTTCGTAGTTGACACGGACATTCCCACTGACACGTAATGCAGAGTATAGGCATGCATATAAAACATATATACATACCATACACACGCAAACACAGAACAAAACATGTCAGTAAGGATGTCCTTCGTAGTTGACACGGACATGCTATGCAAAGCATACGTCTGCATATGGACACATATACATGTATATATAAAAAATTGTATACCCATATAAGTGCTGTGATATCCATGAAAACAATCTGGGAACAGTAAGAGTCACTCTTGGAGAGAAAATATCCTTTTCTCAAATAGTTATCAAGATATATTAAAAAATGTCACATGCTCTTTTACCAGGGACGGATCAAATATAGTACATGTATATGCATGACTAAATGTATGAGTGTTAAAGTGACTGTATGTCGACTAATTTTTGTAAAATGATAAATGTATATAAAACATATAAAAATCATATAATCATATAAAACGACTACTGAAGATGATGTAATCAGATTTCTAAGTGTGTGTTTAAGTTTACTATGTATAGTAATATATTTTGATATAAATAGATCTCAAGACTTAAAAGCATATTTCTTCATTAGTTCCCCAATATTATGTAAAACATAAATTGTGGAAATTATTTAAGTAAATGACTAGGTTGACATAAATAGTTACCGATTTGAATGACAATACTTGTTAAGAGATGAATCAGTTGTCATCAGCATTAGGGAAAAGATGATAAATACTTTCAGTATTACTGAGCGCTACGTAAGGTGGAATTGAATCATTTTCTTATTTTGTTGTTATCATCAGCCGTTTAGAAACGCTAAAATATGTTATTTTCCTCAATCATATGAAACCAAGATAAATAAATATTAATATTATCATATCAAGATACTGTAAGCTGCGTGATTAATATTGCATACACATATAACATAAGCTTACAGAAAAACATAAAATTTAAACAGTCACAACCAAAGCACTAATGTCAAGGAACTATTTTGGGATAACTGATAGACTTATCAACATTTTGAAGAAATAAAATCACATGTCTTCTAGAGGTCGACTACGCCGATTAAAACGTCAAAGTGTAATCTATGGCAAACTGTTTTTGTATTATGTAGACGTTGATTTTGAAATAGAATTCACTTTTTAGAATCGTGTCTATTGCTGACAAAGAACGGCATGGGATGGAAACCAGGAGTCAATGTCGTCTGGAACATCCTCAAGTTTACCCCTCAATCCGTCGTACCAATCAATATATGTTGCCCATATAAAATAACATGACACAGTAATGAAGATTTCGGTGTAATGTTCGCAATGTTTTTAAAGTGGTTGAGCTACGATCTACGACCCAGCTCAACCAATTCGCAAAGTTTTTCTAATGGTTGAGCTACGACCTACGACCCAGATCAACCAATTCGTAATGATTTTGAAGTGGTTGAGCTACGATCTACGACCCAGAGCAGCCAGTTTGCAATGTTTTTCAATTGGTTGAGCTACGATCTACGACCCAGGTCAGCCAATTCAGAATGTTTTTCAAGTGGTTGAGATACGATCTACGACCCAGCACAACCAATTCGCAATATTTTTAAAGTGGTTGAGCTACGATCTACGACCCAGGTCAGCCAATTCAGAATGTTTTTCTAGTGGTTGAGCTACGATGTACGACCCAGGTCAGCCAATTCAGAAAGTTTTTATAGTGGTTGAGCTACGATCTACGACCCAGCTCAACCAATTCGCAAAGTTTTTCTAGTGGTTGAGCTACGACCTACGACCCAGATCAACAAATTCGCAATGTTTTTGAAGTGGTTGAGCTACGATCTACGACCCAGATCAGCCAGTTTGCAATGTTTTTCAATTGGTTGAGCTACGATCTAGAACCCAGCACAACCAATTCGCAATGTTTTTAAGTGGTTGAGCTACGATCTACGACCCAGGTCAGCCAATTCAGAATGTTTTTCAAGTGGTTGAGATACGATCTACGACCCAGCACAACCAATTCGCAATATTTTAAAAGTGGTTGAGCTACGATCTACGACCCAGGTCAGCCAATTCAGAATGTTTTTCTAGTGGTTGAGCTACGATCTACGACCCAGCATAACCAATTCGCAATGTTTTTAAGTGGTTGAGCTACGATCTACGACCCAGGTCAGCCGATTCAGAATGTTTTGAAAGTGGTTGAGCTACAATCTACGACCCAGGTCAGCCAATTCAGAATTGTTTTCAAGTGGTTGAGCTACGATCTACGACCCAGCACAACCAATTCGCAATGTTTTTAAAGTGGTTGAGCTACGATCTACGACCCAGCACAACCAATTCGCAATGTTTTTAAGTGGTTGAGCTACGATCTACGACCCAGGTCAGCCAATTCAGAATGTTTTCAAAGTGGTTGAGCTACGATCTACGACCCAGGTCAACCAATTCAGAAAGGTTTTCTAGTGGTTGAGCTACGATCTACGACCCAGCACAACCAATTTGCAATGATTTTAAGTGGTTGAGCTACGATCTACGACCCAGCTCAACCAATTCTCAATGTTTTGTAGTGGTTGAGCTACGATCTACGACCCAGCACAACCAATTCACAATGTTTTTAAAGTGGTTGAGCTACGATCTACGACCCAGGTCAGCCAATTCAGAATGTTTTTCTAGTGGTTGAGCTACGATCTACGACCCAGCACAACCAATTCACAATGTTGTTAAGTGGTTGAGCTACGATCTATGACCCAGCTCAACCAATTCTCAATGTTTTTGTAGTGATTGAGCTACGATCTACGACCCAGCACAACCAATTCACAATGTTTTTAAGTGGTTGAGCTACGATCTACGACCCAGCTCAACCAATTCTCAATGTTTTAGTAGTAGTTGAGCTACGATCTACAACCCAGCACAACCAATTCGCAATGATTTTAAAGTGGTTGAGCTACGATCTACGACCCAGCTCAACCAATTCTCAATGTTGTTGTAGTGGTTGAGCTACGATCTACGACCCAGTTCAACCAATTCTCAATGTTTTTGTAGTGGTTGAGCTACGATCTACGACCCAGGTCAGCCAATTCAGAATATTTTTCTAGTGGTTGAGCTACGATCTACGACCCAGCACAACCAATTCGCAATGTTTTTAAAGTGGTTGAGCTACGATCTACGACCCAGGTCAGCCAATTCAGGATGTTTTTCTAGTGGTTGGGCTATGATCTACGACCCAGGTCAGCCAATTCAGAATGTTTTTATAGTGGTTGAGCTACGATCTAGAACCCAGCACAACCAATTCGCAATGTTTTTAAAGTGGTTGAGCTACGATCTACGACCCAGGTCAGCCAATTCAAAATGTTTTTAAAGTGGTTGAGCTACGATCTACGACCCAGGTCAGCCAATTCAGAATGTTTTTCTAGTGGTTGAGCTACGATCTACGACCCAGCACAACCAATTCACAATGTTTTTAAGTGGTTGAGCTACGATCTACGACCCAGCTCAACCAATTCAGAATGTTTTTGTAGTGGTTGAGCTACGATCTACGACCCAGCACAACCAATTCGCAATGTTTTTAAGTGGTTGAGCTACGATCTACGAACCAGCTCAACCAATTCGCAATGTTTTTAAAGTGGTTGAGCTACGATCTACGACCCAGGTCAGCCAATTCAAAATGTTTTTAAAGTGGTTGAGCTACGATCTACGATCCAGGTCAGCCAATTCAGAATGTTTTTCTAGTGGTTGAGCTACGATCTACGACCCAGCACAACCAATTCACAATGTTTTTAAGTGGTTGAGCTACGATTTAAGACCCAGCTCAACCAATTATCAATGTTTTTGTAGTGGTTGAGCTACGATCTACGACCCAGCACAACCAATTCGCAATGTTTTTAAGTGGTTGAGCTACGATCTACGACCCAGCACAACCAATTCGCAATGTTTTTAAAGTGGTTGAGCTACGATCTACGACCCAGGTCAGCCAATTACATTTTTTTGGTTGAGCTACGATCTACGATCTACGCGCTAACTTCACACACCTACGTTAGGTGATGAACGTTGCTTAACTTTACGAAAAGGTCAACCACTCTACCAACGTCGCTATAAAAGCCGTTAGAAGTGATATTTATACCTATACCCGGTTCCCGTTACATTTCTCCCTCTTGACTTCGACCCGAAGACACACAACTGAACACAAGCAGTATACTAGAGCGGAGTATATGTAACATCACTGGGAACCATCGTGGTTTTAATAACACGAAAATCGGAATATTTTTATAAATGCGAAGTTATTGTGCTAAATGTTGCGAATTTAAGAATATGTTAAGGGGAAAAAGGGACACGCATGCGCAGACAAATGTTTACAATAATTTTCGGAGATCGAAGTCAACACGTTCGGAAAAGGTATTTTTGTTTTCGTTTAACTAAAAAACTATTGTTATCATATATTTAAAAGCGGGTTTCGTGTTTTTCGAATCAAACAGTTTTTCTTAAGCCATAAAATGCTGATTCCCGCGCCAATTGCTGCATCTTGCAGCAACTCTTGTATGAGTTATATTTCGTAAGAATATCGCTCACTATACATAGTATACGTGTAATGTTAATACGAGTATATAATAGGTGTATTGTAACCAAAAACTGTACATTAACGTGTATTCAAAAAATGTTCTGTTTTGAACTGATCTGTTATGTACAAAAAGATTGTTTTCAATAAATAACTTCCACAACACCTGGCCACATCGGACATACGTGTTACTCTGTATGCATACAGGTATTTACAAACGACTGTGCACATTAACTTACACCTGCTCTCTGCTTTCATACACAAAAGCATTTCAATTCACGAAATATTACATTCATTCATTTAAATAGATGTATATACATAGAAGTATGAATACAGTTAAATGATATTAATGGACGATTATTGTTAAACAAATACAGAACACAGGATTTTTAACAGCATTACTTGTAAAATATATATTTCTACGCCTAAGATTGATCCAGTCTCCAACATTATGGGTGAAATTTCTGCAAATTTGAGGAACGATAAACAGTTAGCATTTAGGCTATTAAAAGCCAGCATCAACTATTACCCATGGGTCATTAGACTATTAATTTTCTTGATAAGGTGATTAAATTGCCAAGATGTTTGTCTGACCGGTATATGACTGTGGGCTGTGTTTTCAGGGCATGCACATTGCATTTGTTAAAGAAATCAAAGTACTGAAAGTACTGGTAACGAATTATTTTGAAAATGTAATTAATAATTGCATTTGATCATGTTTTTTGTTTGTTTTAAACTTGCTTTAAAACTTAGTAGTTTATTTAGCTCGACTATTCGAAGAATATGAGAGCTATAACAGTCACTTGTGCGTCGGCGTTGGCGTTGCAACTTTGGTTAAATTTTGAAACTTCACTCACTTTTTGGACATCATCAAATGACCTTGCAGGACAAGTCCCATAACTCTATATCAGATTTTGACACAATTATGCGCCTTTTCTAACTTAAAATTTTAGTAAGAGTTGTGCATGCATGTTGACCTTTCTTATTGTGGGATGATGGGCTTCCTGCAGTGATTCACTCTTTAATAATTATTTTAGGGATTGAAACATATTTGACCCAAGTAATTATCTGGAGCTCTGTATCACAGAGATGCCAACAGATTTGTGGAAGTATCGTTGTGCAATTCTATTTGTTTCCTTAAGATGATAGAAGAAATATAAAATGACAAATAACACTTAAACGCACACCGGGAAATCTCACCGTTTTGTCTCCGTTTCCAACTTGAAAACGATGTTCTAATTATGGACCATTAATTTATATTTATCAGCCATTCGGGCAAAGGTGCGCATCAAAATACTTGTTTTATCAAGAAAAGCGTCTATTTGTGGGAAAGAGTTAAGTATGCTTGTCATTATCTATTTTTGTTACCATCTGCAACATGTTTGTCATGATGCATTTGATTTTCTTTAAATTGGCCGTTGTTTATTTACCATGTCATCGATTAAATGATTTAAAACGTATTCTGCTATTGCAGAACTTTCCATTTTGATATATTTTAATAATGAACCAGGTTTAATTTATTGTGCAGACGGATCTTTTTCGCTTGAAGCAGACATTATTTGTGTATAAATTCCGAAGCGTGAGAACTCGTTGTTCCGTAAAAACTGCACATACCGGTGAAGTAGGCGATTTACATCCGGTGTTAGGGTAATTTATTCGACCGCGATTATATTTAACGATCGGGATTTCTCTGGAAAATACGTCACTTTCATTTTGTCTTATGATTAAAACGACGCACAGAAAATGTTCTATATTCGTTATTCCGGATTTAAATGCGTGATACGACGAACAGGAAATATTTTCATTCGTTTGTCCTGCATTTCAATGCGGTGATAATGTATTCACGCACCTTATCTGGAGCTCTGCAGATACATTGCTCTACAACGTTGGGTAGAAGGTCAGGTTTGCTAGCGTTACATAATGGGCACCTGTTAACTACGTCACTCACTAGTCAATGGGCGTACAACTCAAAATTCATACATGCCTGCAGACACATGAAATATATGCCTTTATTATTAAATTGATATTCTCTTGAGAATTGATTCTCTGTGTTGATTCGGCATATCTGTGAGACTTACATGGTTCTTCAGCATGGGTTCGACTTCCGTTAACTACGCCACTCACTAGTGAATGGGCATATAACTAAAAATTCATACGCTTGCCGATAAATGAAATATATATGCATTTACTGTTAATTTGATATTTTCTAGAGAATTGATTATCTATGTTCATTCGATAGTTTAAATATGACTTCACTGTATTGAAAAAAACACGTAGAAGTCATTTTATTATCGAAAAAATACTAGGACTATTTAGGTGCAGCTAATGTGTATTCTAAGCGGAAGTGTAGTTTAACCGTGACTTCCGCAAAGCAACACGATCGAGTTAACCGCATTATTTTTTGAGAAAAAATAATTCGTTAAAAAGACAAGAGAAGGTCAATGTCGCCGGAAATCCATACTGCAGTTATGCATAACACTTACATTATAGTAGTTGAAAAAAAAACCAGTTATCAACTTAAGGGCATTTTGGAACATCAGGGGTGGGGTCAAAAGAAAATGTATCATAACCTACATTTTTTTGTCAACGAAGTCAATGTCCTTCATTGAAATATAATTAAAGCCTTTCATTGTTTATGATCAATCTCAATTCTAAGGTAGGTTGACCCATTGACATATAAACATTTATATACATGTTTATATAATAACCCAGCCAACTAATTATTGATAATAAACAGGAAATGAGTAATCCTCCCAATCATTCTACTCATGTTTTAAAATTATATAATGATGAGCGCCCTTGTGTCAATGAAGCATATCAATACGCAGATCGCAAGCAAAATGCATGTAGGGAATTAAATAACACATTTAAATTTGTCAAGGACGAAATAAATTTGTACGAAATACCCGATTCGTTTCTTCTTCGCATAATTGTCGTTTTTACACTCTCTTTATAGGCAGAGAGTGTTCATTCAAAGTAATTTTTTTATTAAAACCAGTCTTATCTCAGTTTGTTCTTTTCGTCATTTGTTTCGAACCAAATAAATATTTTAAATCACCTATAATTAACTATTTGTAAGTGAGTGTAAAGAACGGCTCTCTGCAAAGGAGATTTATCTACGCAGTCGGTATTCAACATTTTTAGCTTAGAAACAGTTCCTATTTTAGATATTAATGGATTAACATTATTAAATTAATTCTACATAAATCAAGACATCTCTTTGAACATGAAAATAACATTCAGTAAGTTAAAATTGAGACTAAAAGGAAAATTCGACGTGATTTTTATCTCGATATTGACACATAACAGTCTGCAGCAAGTCTAGCAGGGACTCCTTTGTCTTCGTAAATAAGACAAAAAAACACAATTGCGAGTCAAAATAAAGAAACTGCAAATACTTAAAACATCGGATTATTGATTTCATTTTAGATGTGTCATAACTAAGTGTTTTAAAATGATGCCCATTGGAATATGTTCAAGACATTTAAATTTGTATTTTTCTAATAATAACTCTCCTCCCATGTCATTTCCGAAAAGCTATTAAAAATAGAAGTGCCCGGCGACTAATAACAATAAGGGCTGTACCTCATACACTATCTTTCTGAAACACATAGTGCAGTTACAATCCATCTTAACAGTTGATCAGCTAATATGTACACATTTTATATGATCTTTTAAAACATTGTGAGCAAAATTAGTTATTATAATATTGGATGTTGTCACTCTGAAGGTTAAACAAGCTACAACTACATACATGTATATAAATACACATATATTGATTAAATTATGTTCAAAATACTAAAATGTTATACCTCATTTATTCTTAATACTCAATGTGAATCATTGTAGGAAAATGTGAAATTAATTGCTTAATCCCCTCTCCCAAATGCAGACACATTTTAATACGTTTCCAGCAGGTGCAGTGTGTCAAAAACATTGTGAGAAAAAGAGAAATTGCTCAATGGAGTAATTTTCTGTTTTCCAACAATGTTTTCTTTTCTTTTCTATTATCTAACTTTCATTCATAGAGACTCCCCATGTTTTAACCTTTTCCCACCTGCAGAAGCAATTTGACGCACTAGCAGTAGACGACTTTTGAAAACATTGTGGCCAAAGGTGAGTCGCTTATGATGGCCACAATGTTTTCAACTTTATTTAACAATTAAGCTATATTTGATGGAGATAAGCTATATTTTCAGGTTTTTGTCACTAGGTTTTCAAAGTCGTCTCCTGCATATTTGCTGTATGTGGGAAAGGGTTAAAGATATGTTCAATATTGTCTCCTGCAGATTCATTTTATTGTTGGAAACAGGGATTACATGGCTACTTTTCCTGCGATTGTTTCAATATACATATGCAGCTAGTTCAGTCATGAACAGCTTTCTGTATCATGAAATAGTGAAGTAACTTAATTTTCCTTTCCACATTGTTTTCCTCTGGTTCACAAGCTTGCATTGGGACACATGTCATATTCTACCTTCACTTCAACTTGGTTCTGTACAAGTTTCAAAAGTGAAATAGCTGGTCTAACAACAAAATTGAGATTAATGTCTCGACACAGATGTGGTTTCTCTGGTCATGTGATAACATTTAAACGGGGCTTTCACTGAAATAGGGGTCAGATGCTGGGCAGTTAAAATGACTCCTGCAGAGGTGTGAGAACTGGGTACCGTTAAATTTTCTTGGATATTTTTGGAGATTCAGGCATAATGTGGGAGACTGGATCTTTAAATCTAGCTATACGAACAAATACTACGTTTAACACTTTCCCTCATATAGACGCTTTCTGACGCCTCTGCAGCAGACGGCTTTTTGAAAAAAATAGTGACAAAAGAAGAAATTGCACAAAACGTGCAATTTCTTCTTTTGACACAATGTTTTCCACTTTTTGTCATAGGTTATCCATTCAATTATGGAGATTTTCTAATATTTTGACAAAATACGTTCAAAGTCGTCTGCTGCAGAACTGTTGTATGTGGGAAAAGGGTTAAAGATATTGGAAATTATTTTGGTGGTTTAAGGAGTAGTCTAAAAGCATCGTTATCATTAAATGATTCAACATTTGGACTACATGTATTGCGGAGTTTATCATGTAAATTTCGTCTATCCAATAATACACCAGCGAGACGGTCCCAAGAGTAGAAGCGGAACGACGCAGAGACATATAAACATGTGTGTATATGTCTCTGAATGAATGTATATTGTTTTATGGGGCATCGACAGCCAAGGTCATTTAGCGCGCATTTAAATTTAATTATTCATGGTCCCTGGGTAAACAAACCAGTACTAGGCTAGAAAATGTGCCTTGTCCAAGGACACTCCACCATGACCGTAGTGCCGCGACTGGGGATCGAACCGGGGATAACCGGTTTCGAAATCCCCGACGCTAACCACTCGACCACAGCGGATTCCACTATATGTGTCTGAACGACACTACTCACAACAGCTTTTGTCAGTCACGGGATAATGAATGGTCGATCCGGTGTTCAAACTATCGACTCCTGCTTTCTTAACCCTTTCCCTCATACGACATTTCTGCAGCAGACGGCTTTGAACATATTTTGTCAACAAATAGAAAATCTCTTCTTTTGTCACTATGTTTTCATAAAGCTGTATGCTGCAGAAAGCGTCTATATGAGGGAAAGGGTTAAGTTTACCTCTTAGAAGTTAACTCTTCCAGCGCCAAATCCCTACAGTAATTGTTTGCATGTTCAAAATCGGACGACTCACTACATTTTACATGAAATCAGAGTTTTAGAATCATTTTATAACTTAAAGAAAAACAATGCTGATTTCAGGTGAGACATTTTTTTACGATTGACTGACTGAATATTAGAAATATTGATCAGAGTGTAGGGGTGCTCAGCATCTATGCTGTAACCAAAGCCACTTTGCACACCTTCTTTCCAATGAACGGCTGGGCCATATAGAGCAAAGGCTACTCGTTCATCGTAACTTTTCATGGGTAGGGAGTGTTATGTGACCATAAGTTTTTTATTAACCATGCTTTTAAGGCACGGCTCCAAAGAATATTTTTCAATTATATCACGACTTAATTAGCCGCTTTCAACATTTATGTATAGAAAAAGTGTGGTTTATAAAAGATAATAATAAACATTTGCTAAAGGTATATATTAACAATATAACATATTTTGTTTAGTCTTAAGTTATAAAAGTGGTTTAAATCTTAATATATATATTAAATTAAGAATTACAAATACTAAAATTTGTAATACAAATGTGATATTTATTCAAATATTTAATAGTACTATTGCAAATTACTAAAGGGAGGTAATACAATTCGCGCAGGAAAAGTCGATATAATTGTTTTCCCTCATTGTCATTTTATATCACAGGTATGACATCACATATTAGATTTTAATCTTTAACGTATTGCCCAAAGCGATACATTTAGATGCGGGGACAAAAGAAAATTGGAACTATACATGTGTTAAAGAACTTCACAAAATTCGCCCTTTGTAGACGTTAGTGTCGCGGGAAATTAGGGTCACTGAAGTCTTCTCTTTAGAAAATTGATAAAGTTTTACAATCCTTTCTGCATAGAGATATGAGCAGTCATGCGCATTCATATTGTTATCTGGGTCAAATGATTAATCCTTTCCTTCATATAGACGCTTTCTGACGCCTCTACAGCAGACGACTTTTTGAAAATATCGTGTCAAAAAAAGAAATTGCTCAAAACCAGCATTTTTGTTTCCTTTTTTCACAATTGTTTCAAACCTATTCAACAAAAAAAGTATCATTTATATAGGCTTACCATATGTTTGCCTGTATATTTATAGAGTCGTCTGCTGCAGATTTGTTGTAAGATGGAAAGGGTTAATCCTTTGCTACATGTAGACGTATCTGCAGCAGGCGACGTTTGAGACATTCTAAAGAAATAGCTCGTTACTAGGTGCACTTTATTCCTTTTGCTACACTATTTTAACTCAATAATAATACATTCGAAATCTACTGAAATGTCCAACGTGTTGCCCGGATATTTTCAAAGTGGTCTATCCAGGGGTTGTAAGTTCGAATCCCGGCTCGGCCAACTTTCTTTCCGACGTTTGACAAAAGTCATTGCGACATGCGTCATTCGTCTTCAACCAATGGGCTAAGTCTATGTGGAAAAGCAACCAGTTGCTTGGAAAGATTGTTGTGTGGAGTACTGGTGTGAGAAAACCAGGCAACACATGAGTAGGTGAACTGGCCGCCGTGATATGACTGTGAAATTGTTAAAACGGCGTTAAACCCCAATCAATCAATCAAATAAAAGTGGTCTGTTGCAGGTTTTTTTTTTATTATTGTACATGGACATGGAAATCAATTTAGTTAAATATTGACAAAACTCTGCAATTAGTCTATTATATCGGACTTCTTTCTAATAAATAATCAACTCAAAAACTATTTTGTAATCACCATCATGTGGATTTGTTTTACCTCGCACTTGGTTATAAAGCTATTTGGTGAGTTTTTTATTCAGGAAGTTTAGTATAAACAGAAACATATAAATACACGTACGCTTTCGGCCGTTTCTGCAGCAGGCGACTTATGCACACATTGTCGAAATGGACAAAGATGCTAAAAAAAATAGCATTTACTCTTTGTTTTGCCAAATTGTTATCAACTTTTCTTTCATTAATTATACAATTCCTTTACATTCCGTGTTTCTGACTGACTAGATGTTTTTTTAAAGTCGTCTTGTGGCGATGTGTTATATGCGGGAAAGAGGGTTAAAGACGCGTGTTCCCACTAGCTAGAGATTCGCTGACAAGCAGGAACCTTTCCAACATAGAATATCTGTCCAGCAGACGACTTAGGAAACATAATGGAAAATATAAAAATTCACTACCAGCTGGGACAACTAATATTAGTGGTCCCTGCTATCAGCGAATATAATTATATAGCCGAGTTGAGAACATGGTTTCAAATATAGTAACTTAACAGTTCGAGATTTTCAATTCAGGCTATGTATGTTAACAGTTTTCTGTTTATGCATTAACCTGCGCGATTGGGTGACGACTGTTCTATTTGTTAATGAATTAACCACGTCTGGGTTTGACATGGTCACAAAGAATGTATTTCAGTTATATCACGACTAAATTAGTCGCCGTTTTCAACAGCTCGCCGCGATAACATTCAGATAAAAGTTTATTTTTACTACAACTATGCGATAGGTGTAAACTATTGGAATTATATTGATATAGGACCTATTAATAACAACGTATTGCATACTGAATTATGCTTTATAACTGTTATGTTTATTTCTTAAAGATTGATTTTAGTTAATAATATATCACTCATTTCTGAATAAATGATTATCAAAGAAATATATCTGTGCTAAATTATTTAAAGGGAGGTAATATATTCCACCAATACAATTGTAGGAACCACATTTTGTGGTTGCTTCCCTTTATTTTACTCTAGCAAAATTACTTACCATAAGCGAAGTTAAGGTCTTTTTTTAATTGATTGATTATGGTTTAACGCCGTTTTCAACAATTGTTCAGTCATATCACGGCGACCAGCGATGTATTTCCTGGTTTTCCCACATCAGTACACCACACAACATAATTTTCAAGCAACTGGCTGCTTTTCCACATAAACTGTTAAACAGCCCTTTGTCGAAAGACGAATGACGCATGTCACAGTAACTTTTGTCTAACGTCGGAAAGAATGTTGGCCGAGCTGGGATTCGAACTCACAACCCCTGGATTGACAGCCCGGATCGCTACCGACTGAGCTACCGGGGTTCGAGACTACCTTGTTTTAAATGAATAAAGTTGTCAGCGAAATCAAATTATTGATGCTTCTCTAAACCAATCTTGTTTTAATAGTATCACTAATTTGATTTCGCTGACAACTTTATTCACTGATTTACAGCTTTAATGCTTTGTTAGTATTGAATGAATTATATATGATAATAAGCTAACTTACAAGTCCTGAAGAAAGAGCTTGTATATCAGAACAGAACAGAACAGAACATAACTTTATTCAAGAATATTGACTTGAACACATATGGTTCATCGTCAAAATACAACATATTGAAACATACATGAGTATGAACATACAAATTAAAGGTAGATCAATATACAGTTTTTAACACCCTCTTTTCATGAAAATATAAATAGACACATATAACATAATACGTAGAAATATATATATAGGTTAATATACAGATACTGCAAATACATTTAGCGGAAATAATGCATGTAATTTCTTCTTATACAATAACATTGTTTAATTTATTTTTTCTTTCTTCATTAGCTTTAACAACTGAATCAATTTAAACATACTAGGATTTTGATAGTAATACGTTTTTATATATTTATTTCTCAAATCAGTATAGACAGGACAAACAAACATCAAATGAAACTCGTCTTCAAGCTCTTGTAAACTGCAAAGTGAACATATTCTATCATTTCTACTTATGTTCCTATGCCTACCGGTTTCTATATATAAATTATGAGCTGATAGACGTAATTTAGCAACGGCGTTCCTATATGATGATATCTTCATTTTTGTAAGGTAATAACTCAAAGCTAGATTTAAGGTGACTGAAAATAGACAATGAGGATTTAATGTTAATGTCTTGAAACCATTCACTTATTTATATACATATCAATTAACCAAGCTATTACGGCATAGAGGTACAAAACGTTTCAGATTAACTGAGTCTGGAATTAGCCACACGTCATAAAATCCTGTATTTTGTAATAATGCTTTAACCTTATTAGTTCAAACGTTTGAGTTTTTATTAATTG